>CM055894.1:37424131-37426631 GCA_029582155.1 Panopea generosa | reverse complement strand
AAAACCAAACTACATACAGTGGACACTGCCTTACTCACCCTTCTACTTTACTAAAAACCAAATTTCATAAAGTGGAGACTGTCTTACTCATCCTTCTACTTTACTAAAAAACAAACTACATAAAGTGGACACTGTCTTACTCACCCTTCTACTTTACTAAAAACCAAACTACATAAAGTGGACACTGCCTTACTCACCCTTCTACTTTACTAAAAACCAAACTACATAAAATGGAGACTGTCTTACTCACCCTTCTACTTTACTAAAAACCAAACTACATAAAGTGGACACTGTCTTACTCACCCTTCTACTTTACTAAAAACCAAACTACATAAAGTGGAGACTGTCTTACTCACCCTTCTACTTTACTAAAAACCAAACTACATAAAGTGGACACTGTCTTACTCACCCTTCAACTTAACTAAAAACCAAACTACATAAAGTTGAGACTGTCTTACTCACCCTTCTACTTTACTAAAAACCAAACTACATAAAGTGGACACTGTCTTACTCACCCTTCAACTTTACTAAAAACCAAACTGCATAAAGTGGAGACTGTCTTACTCACCCTTCTACTTTACTAAAACCAAACTACATAAAGTGGACACTGCCTTACTCACACTTCAACTTTACTAAAAACCAAACTTCATAAAGTGGACACTGTCTTACCCACCCTTCTACTTTACTAAAAACCAAACTACATAAAGTGGAGACTGTCTTATTAACACTTCAACTTTACTAAAAAACAAATTTCATAAAGTGGAGACTGTCTTACTCACCCTTCTACTTTACTAAAAACCAAACTACATAAAGTGGACACTGTCTTACTCACCCTTCTACTTTACTCAAAACCAAACTACATAAAGTGGACACTGTCTTACCCACCCTTCTACTTTACTAAAAAGCAAACTACATAAAGTGGAGACTGTCTTACTCACCCTTCTACTTTACTAAAAAGCAAACTACATAAAGTGGACACTGTCTTACTCACCCTTCTACTTTACTAAAAACCAAACTACATAAAGTTGACACTGCCTTACTCACCCTTCTACTTTACTAAAAACCAAATTTCATAAAGTGGAGACTGTCTTACTCACCCTTCTACTTTACTAAAAAACAAACTACATAAAGTGGAGACTGTCATACGCACCCTTCTACTTTACTAAAAACCAAACTACATAAAGTGGAGACTGTCTTACTGACCCTTCTACTTTACTAAAAACCAAACTACATAAAGTGGACACTGCCTTACTCACACTTCAATTTTACTAAAAAATAAAATTACATCAAGTAGACACTGTCTTACTCACCCTTCTACTTTACTAAAAACCAAACTACATCAAGTGGACACTGCCTTACTCACACTTCAACTTTACTAAAAACCAAATTTCATAAACTGGAGACTGTCTTACTCACCCTTCTACTTTACTAAAAAACAAACTACATCAAGTGGACAATGTATTACTCACCCTTCAACTTTATTAAAAACCAAACTACATAAAGTGGACACTGCCTTACTCACACTTCAACTTTACTAAAAACCAAATTTCATAAAGTGGACACTGTCTGACTCACCCTTCTACTTTACTAAAAACCAAATTTCATAAAGTGGAGACTGTCTTATTAACACTTCAACTTTACTAAAAAACAAACTACATAAAGTGGACACTGTCTTACTCACCCTTCTACTTTACTAAAAAACAAACTACATAAAGTGGACACTGTCTTACTCACCCTTCTACTTTACTAAAAAACAAACTACATAAAGTGGACACTGTCTAACTCACCCTTCAACTTTACTAAAACCAAACTACATAAAGTCGAGACTGTCTTACTCACCCTTCTACTTTACTAAAAACCAAACTACATAAAGTGGACACTGCCTTATCACACTTCAATTTTACTAAAAACTAAAATTACATCAAGTGGAGACTGTCTTACTCACCCTTCTACTTTACTAAAAACCAAACTACATAAAGTGGACACTGTCTTACTCATCCTTCTACTTTATTAAAAAACAAACTACATAAAGTGGAAACTGTCTTACTCACCCTTCTACTTTACTAAAAAACAAACTACATAAAGCGGACACTGTCTTACTGACCCTTCTACTTTACTAAAAACCAAACTACATAAAGTGGAGACTGTCTTACTCACCCTTCTACTTTACTAAAAAACAAACTACATAAAGTGGACACTGCCTTACTCACACTTCAACTTTACTAAAAACCAAATTTCATAAAGTGGACACTGTCTTACTCACCCTTCTACTTTACTAAAAACCAAACTACATCAAGTGGAAACTGTCTTACTCACCCTTCTACTTTACTAAAAACCAAACTACATAAAGTGGAGACTGTCTTACTCACCCTTCTACTTTACTAAAAACCAAACTACATAAAGTGGACACTGTCTTACTCACCCTTCTACTTTACTAAAAACCAAACTACATAAAGTGGAGACTGTCTTGCTCACCCTTCTACTTTACTAAAAAACAAAC
>CM055894.1:37209131-37419131 GCA_029582155.1 Panopea generosa | reverse complement strand
GCATTCATATTTTAGCGAAAGTACACTAAATTAAATCTTCCACGAGGCCTTCAAAAAGCACTTTATTTACAAAAATGTGATAAAAATTGGAATAAACACATGTTGAAAGTAACATTAAACATAAATAACAATAACAACAACAGAAGTAAAAACAACAACAACAATAATAATAATAAAATTAATGAGTAAAAAAAAGAAAAATGTAATTTACCTGATCGATATTTTCTCCAATGTGTCTAGATTTATTTTAAAAACAATTTCTGTTCGACTTGCCTTTTATGGGGGAGATTTATTTAGTAGGGTTGGGTTACATATGGGACAGGCCAACCCGGTAGTACTTGTAAGAGATGTTTACCCGATATGCACGTCCAAAATACGTGGCTTGAACATCGCATATATCAATAAGACGTGTATGTGATTTATCACGTACAGTGTGTTTATGCAATAAGAACGTATTATTATTATAACTGTTTGAGTATGTGTCAATATAGTTTAAGCACGCACAGTATGATGTTTTGTTTGTTTGAATATTTAGCGTCCTTTTATGCCATCGAGGACTAACAGACGATCAGTTAACCTAGCCGCTCTTTCTTGGGATCCTGGAAGGTTAACCAGTACTCGAGCACAGTCATTCCTTGCAAGTATTGGATTACTTTTCCACTCCAATCAGCGGTTGGAAACGGATGACAATGAGACGTAGTAGCGAACTCACACATTGGTTAGACGGTCAGAGGCGTCATCAACTAGAATATGTCACATATAAATAACGCTTGAAAATTAAAACTTTTAAACAGGTTTATGTAATTTTAATCATTTAAACTTAAAAAATATAAGGGTCCTCCATTGCCGAATGGTTCAATGTGCTGTTATCTAATGGCCTTGTCCTCAAGGGACCATTTGCGATTGCCTTTTTGTCTGTCCTCGTGCGTCATCCGTCGTGGTCGTGCGTCCGTAAACAATTGACATTTTCGACTTCTCAAAAATCGTAAGCTTAACCGTAATGAAATGTTGTATGCAACATTGGTAACTTAAGGTGAATCAAAATTATGAATTGCATGGTCCCTACCCTCTGGGGCCTTGGGGCGGGGCAAAAGAAAACAGTCAAATTCAAGGCAATCTTTGACAGTATTCTTGTTAATATAGAAAGTACTGGGAAACAAATAGAGAGCATGATTATGGACGTAACTATATGGGTTCTGTATAAAAAAAATCGCATGTCCATGGGTCTTACGGTTTGGCCCTGGGGTGGGTCTACTTTACTAAATCTATATATAAGAAATTGACAAAATAACGTTATTTCTTATGACTGAACATCGTCGGATACACACGGGTGTCAATTCCGATACTCTCCATCCATCGTGAAAAATGGAGAGTATTGGAATGGATCACGCGTGGTAATTCGACGATGATGATTGAATAAACTTATGTGAATGTTCTTTGGATAATCAGGAGACTGCTTAGGCGCATGGACCTTTTGTTTTTCATTCCACGTTGTTAGGAATTCTAATTTAACGGACGAATATTCGGAATCGTGGCGAATGGAATAACTTGCATTGAAATAAATCAAATTCCACACCGTACGAAACAGGCGGAAATGACCGAGCGATGTTCCGATTGAGGGTAAGGGCTAGTTCAATGTGTAATACCAAAAATACGAAATACGAATATGAAATGTCTGGCTGTCAAATGGTTTTGATTGTTTGAATATTTAGCGTCATTTTTATGCCATTGAGTGCTAACAGACGATCAGTTGACCTAACCAATAAGGGTTATGAAAAGTTAAAACAGTACTCGAGCACACCCCGTCTTCTCTAGTAACTGATAACTTTACAACTTTAATATATGGAACGCCATAGCTATCTTATGTTGTCCATTTTATATGAATTATGTGCATTCTTTATTATATCATGTGCATTCATCATTATATTATGTAGATACGTTATTACATTATGTCGATACTTTATTACATTATGTCGATACTTCATTACATTTTGCAGATACTTTATTATATTATGTAGACTGTTTATTACATTGTGTAGATACGTCATTATATTGTGTAGATACTTCATTACATTATGTAGATACATTATTACATTATGTGGATACTTTATTATATTCTGTAGATACTTCATTACATTATGTATATACGTCATTATATTGTGTAGATACTTTATTACAGTATGTAGAATGTTTATTACATTATATGGATACATTATTATATTCTGTAGATACTTCATTACAATTTGTAAATACGTCATTATATTGTGTAGATACTTTATTACAGTATGTAGACTGTTTATTACATTATGTGGATACTTTATTATATTCTGTAGATTCTTCATTACATTATGTAGATACTTTATTATATTCTGTAGATACTTCATTACATTATGTAGATACGTCATTATATTGTGTAGATACTTTATTACAGTATGTAGACTGTTGATTACATTATGTTGATACTTTATTATATTATGTAGATTCTTCATTACATTTTGTAGATACTTTATTATATTCTGTAGAAACGTCATTACATTATGTCGAAACACTATTATATCTGATGTGGGACTGTTTCAGACATCCCATTGGCTTATCGAGAGCGGTTATCGGCGGTTTTGATTACTTAACTGGCTAAACCGTGATATTTGGTTTACATAGAACCATATAGGAGAAATTTAATTTTATCGTTATAATTTTTGCATTATTTAATTGCCAACCTTTTACAACGTATAGTCATTAAGTTAAAAATATAACCTTTGTTATGGTAAAATAAAAATTAAAATAAGTTTACGTCTTCTTGCTTCCTTTTTTAATTTTATAACATCATATTTGCTGCTTATATGTTCTATATAAAAATTAATCATAACACGTTTTCGGCCACTTTTAATGTCTTATAAACCTTAGATGTGATTTTTTGCTAACCTATTACAACGTATATTGCAGATCAAATTCTCTTTACGGTGATATTTAGATATAGAAAACATAATAATTGCATCTTGCTTCCATTTTGATTTGAAAATGAGACAAAATGTAATTCTGATTTATTTTCTATATGTTCAAAAGAGCGTACTATTGTACCCAGTACAGTATATTACTGTACCCAATTAAATACAGCATGTATGTCGCTATATCAGCCGGCAGATGTTGGTCAGCCCCGACATGTTAATATACACATTGTGATATTGCCAGTTATGTGTTGTTTAAAGTGTAATTGTGATTTTTTTTTTTTACTTATATTCTAAAGAATAGATTTATTTTAACTTCATATTGTAACTAAAGAACCTTCAAAAAACTTCAAATTCAAGTACATTTCTTTTGTAATCCAAAACATTAGTTAATGGTTTATTTTTTTCGCACAAATTTATGTTTTAATGTCTTTGTTATGAAATAATTCAGTAGACATAGAAAGAAAAGTGATTAAAGAGTACATGTATGTATAATTTGGATAATCAATTTATATCAATAAAGACTTAAACAAATAACTAAATAACAATACTTTACTACTTGAACAAAGAGACTTGATAATGCAATTGGTTGATAATTATGTTAATACAGCATAATTAGCATATCATTGTTTTGAATTATTCAATTCAATGATCTTAATAAGATATTTTTAAAAATATATATAATTATATAATAATCCTTGTACAATCCCATATGATAATTCTTAAACAACTTAATTTTTTTTTTAACTTACGTACACTTTTAAGTTTAATTTTTCAAAAATAGATTCTCTCGTATATTGAAGTGGTATGCAAAAAAAAATATTAATCTGTTGTAACAACATAATCTTATGATATTATAACGGAACCTGGAAAATCCGGCCCCAAGATTATCCGGCCCCTTGAGAATCCGGCCCCATTTAGTATGGTCCATCCGGCCCCATATTTTTTATTTTTTATAGCAATATTAGGGTTATTTATCATAAACAATACATACATAATATCTATCTATCTATCTATCTATCTATCTATCTATCTATCTATCTATCTATCTATCTATCTATCTATCTATCTATCTATCTATCTATCTATCTATCTATCTATCTATCTATCTATCTATCTATCTATCTATCTATCTATCTATCTATCTATCTATCTATCTATCTATCTATCTATCTATCTATCTATCTATCTATCTATCTATCTATCTATCTATCTATCTATCTATCTATCTATCTATCTATCTATCTATCTATCTATCTATCTATCTATCTATCTATCTATCTATCTATCTATCTATCTATCTATCTATCTATCTATCTATCTATCTATCTATCTATCTATCTATCTATCTATCTATCTATCTATCTATCTATCTATCTATCTATCTATCTATCTATCTATCTATCTATCTATCTATCTATCTATCCATCCATCCATCCATCCATCCATCCATCCATCCATCCATCCATCCATCCATCCATCCATCCATCCATCCATCCATCCATCCATCCATCCATCCATCCATCCATCCATCCATCCATCCATCCATCCATCCATCCATCCATCCATCCATCCATCCATCCATCCATCCATCCATCCATCCATCGACCCACCCACCCACCCACCCACCCACCCACCCACCCACCCATATATATAATATATATATATTATGTATATATATATATATATATTTATATATATATTTATATATATTCATCTTAATTTAATATACATGTAGTTTTTGTGTGTTTTTTCCCGGTATATATCTTTTTAAAACTATCGTCTTGAGAGATAGAACGAGGGAGAGAGATGTATATAATTATATTCATTGTTTATGATTATATTAATTAATTGATTATTAAATTGAATTAAAAATCATACGTGTTTAATTCCCAAAAATAGCTACTTTTCATTAACAGTCATTGGTTATTGTATGCACTATATAATTCCCGTTATGAGTAATATTTCAATAACAATCCCGCAGTAATTAATATGTGCGTTTCAAATTATCTAATAACTTTCCAATATTTCATTAGAAATACCAAATAATAAATGATATTATTTTTAAAATTAATGTGGAGCCGGATTTTCCATGCTTATTGGGGCCGGATATTCCAAAAACGTTTCATCCAGGGGCCGAATTAACATGGTGCTGGATATTCCATAACTAATTATAACACGCGGTTCTTAAAAGAAGTTGTTAAAAAAGAATTATGGTCAAATACCGTTTTAGGCTTTATTGAAAACACAAACGCTAATATACAGATGTCTTTCAAACACATTTTTATATAATTATATAACCGTAATAATCTGACTATCAACCTTCGGGTCGTGAATTCGAATACCCGCCCGGCCCCAGTCTCTGTGATAAGTGGAGCGCGTGGTCCAGTGATAGAGCACCGGGTCCATGATAGGAGGGTCATGGATTCGATCCTCCGCTACAGCTATGTGTGGTGTCCTTAAGCAAGACACTTTTTCCGCATATGCTTTGTACTGGTCATACCCATGAAGACTTCGAGCGTGATTTGCCTAAGTTGTAAGAACGTGTTTCACAATCGAAGAAAAATTTATAAGTTTAACAGTAAAGAGTCTCTGTGATGATTGATTTACGACATTATGTCGCATTGTCATTCTGTCTCTTTAATATATAAGTTTATATAATCAATTAACCGTAATAGTTTTATTTATGTATGGCAACACAAAATAATCAATCTTTATCTGCTGATTGATAATAAAATAAACTATATCAAAGTATACTGCAATTTGTAATTAAAATCATTAATCTATGTTATATTTTTACACATTAAATTTAATCAAATGATTTCAGCGTTTAAGTCAAATTCAATAATTCCTTTTTATACTACACATCAAAATCACCAAAAGTGCTTATCAAAACAAGGACATATATAAGACCCTGTCAAATTGTACCCAAGGGCATATATAACACGTCACGCCTACTTAATTTAGTGTCGGAGCGGAACGATACCTGTATGTTTTATCGCGGTTTAAGGGAAGTAATTGGATTCATCTCCAATATCATCAAACTGAACAGGGGCAATTATCGGATAACTCTTAGAAAATGTCTGAAATAGTCCAGTATGTTGCAGGAAGATTATTATATTATGTAGATACTTCATTACATTATGTCGAAACTTTATTATATCTTGTCAAAAGTTGATTATATTATGTAGATTCTTCATTACATTATGTCGAAACTTTATTATATCTTGTCGAAAGTTTATTATAACATTACACGTATATACATAATATAATAAACAAAGCACATAATATAATGATGAATGCACATGATATAATAAAAAATGCACATAATACATATAAAATGAACCACATAAGACAGCTATGGCGTTCCATATGAATTAGCGTTGAGATACAATGATAATGAGACACAATGTTGTCATCATGGAGACTGTTGTCGGGCAGGGATTCGAACTCACGACCCTTGGATTCATAGTCAGACTGAGCTAATCGGTCCCGGCTCTGGGAAAGGAAGAAGGAACTATTAAAATATCATGTGTTATCATACATCACGTAATAAAAAATGGCAGTCCAGTTGTTACTGGTTTGAATATAAGTATCGCGATAATACAGACGCCACGCGCGATACAAACAATCACGTGATTTTGACTCCAAGCTGAAACCACATGCGGAAGGTCGTGGGTTCGATCTCCGGCCATTTTATTGGAAAGACTTGAAAACGGTACGCTTGACGCTTAGCATTTATAGGATAGTTCTAGGTCTGGTCGGCCGGGTGTAAGTGTAAGGTTACTGGGTTTGGTGTCATACCATGCGTCTGCAGCATGATACGTCAATGTTATAGCGCTCAGAATACTGCCTCAGAAGATACCATCGTGATACGACTGAAAAACAGCAACAACAACGAATCCAAGCTGGTGAAGCCCTAGAACCTTTCTCTGGATGCTTATAGCCATTCAAAATAAAGTCAGTTTGTATAGTTACCATTCTTAAAGTATTTGGTGTGTAGAGGTTCGAATACACACCCTTGTGTATACGAGACAGACGCTTTACCACTGAGCCATATCGCTGCGTTTATCACATACATATAAAGGTTTTATATTGTGGTGGAGGACCTTTGATACATATCCGTGAATCAGTTAAGGACCAACGTTCTCCACATAAAGGCAGCAAATCGCTCCCACACAAAATCTTTGTACGGGGCTGGGCCCGAATCCACGATCTCCCAACCTGTGCGTTAAGGGGTTAGAGATACTGAGACATCATATTAAAACCACACAGAATGGAAAATAGATAAACACGCACGTATCTCTAAGTAATTAGATAATTTTTGCGAGTATCAATTTGAGACCTTCGTAAACCCGACTCGTTAAGCTCATTTAAGTAGTGTTACGTGCTTAAATATTTCAGTACGAGGGTTTATCCAGACTATGTTCGTGGTGGACAAAACTTATCAAGTACGCGTTTATGCAAATATATCGCTACTTAATATTTACGTCTTTTTAATCGATACCAAGCACTTCACGAACGTTACTTACTGCACGGAGAGCTGTACGTGTTAAAAGAGAGGACACTTTTTCAGTATTTCGCACTCCAACTTAAATAAATCATTATAAGCTACTGAAACACTGGCTTATATCATTATACGCTACTGAAACACTGGCTTAAATCAGTATACGCTACTGAGACACTGGCTTAAATCATTATACGCTACTGAAACACTGGCTTAAATCATTATACGCTACTGAAACACTGGCTTATATCATTATAAGCTACTGAGACACTGGCTTAAATCATTATACGCTACTGAAACACTGGCTTAAATCATTATACGCTTCTGAAACACTGGCTTATATCATTATACACTACTGAAACACTGGCTTATATTATTATACGCTACTGAAACACTGGCTTAAATCATTATAAGCCACTGAGACACTGACTTATATCATTATACGCTACTGAAACACTGGCTTAAATCATTATAAGCTACTGAGACACTGGCTTAAATCATTATACGCTACTGAAACACTGGCTTATATCATTATACGCTACTGAAACACTGGCTTATATCAGTATACGCTACTGAAACACTGGCTTAAATCATTATAAGCTACTGAAACACTGGCTTATATCATTATACGCTACTGAAACACTGGCTTATATCATTATAAGCTACTGAGACACTGGCTTAAATCATTATACGCTACTGAAACACTGGCTTATATCATTATAAGCTACTGAGACACTGGCTTAAATCATTATTCGCTACTGAAACACTGGCTTAAATCATTATACGCTACTGAACCACTGGCTTATATCATTATACGCTACTGAAACACTGGCTTATATCATTATAAGCTACTGAGACACTGGCTTAAATCATTATACGCTTCTGAAACACTGGCTTAAATCATTATAAGCTACTGAAACACTGGCTTAAATCATTATACGCTACTGAACCACTGGCTTATATCATTATACGCTACTGAAATACTGGTTTATATCATTATACGCTACTGAAACACTGGCTTATATCATTATACGCTACTGAAACACTGGCTTGTATCATTATAAGCTACTGAGACACTGGCTTAAATCATTATAAGCTACTGAGACACTGGCTTAAATCATTATACGCTACTGAGACACTGGCTTATATCATTATACGCTACTGAAACACTGGCTTATATCATTATACGCTACTGAAACACTGGCTTATATCAGTATACGCTACTGAGACACTGGTTTATATCATTATACGCTACTGAAACACTGGCTTAAATCATTATACGCTACTGAAACACTGGCTTATATCATTATACGCTACTGAAACACTGACTTATATCATTATAAGCTACTGAAACACTGGCTTAAATCATTATAAGCTTCTGAGACACTGGCTTAAATCATTATACGCTACTGAAACACTGGCTTATATCATTATGCGACACTGGCTTAAATCATTATAAGCTACTGAAACACTGGCTTATATCATTTTGTCTTAAAGTATAAAGAGATACAATTATCTAATTTGAATTTTAGTAATACTAAGGATCTTAAACGCTGTTCCAAGACCACTTTACTCTCGCCGCTAAGATCCCCGGTTCGAGCCCAGCCCAATCTCAATACTGATCTGAGACAATAATTTTAGTATTTTCACTCGCATTTCTTTCTCTTGGAAAAATATTTTAATGTTCACATAAAATAGCCTTCATATATTTGCCATTTTTTTTTTAGTTTTAACTTATTTTTCATTGATTGCGAACAAGGTATTTTGTTCCAGGACATAACACACATCCATAGCGGGGATCGAACCACCGACCCGCCTAGGTAGATACCGTCTGCTCGACTATTTTCCTGAAGGCAGAGGCCGATTTACAGTAAAGTCATTGAGATCAGATTATCGTTCTTTATCAATAAATATTTAAACTGCCTAACACGTATGTTTACCTAATTTACATAAATATTAGCACGACCATATAATGGCATGTCAATATAACCGCACATCCGCACCCAAATACTTGTCTTGATATTTGAATTCGCAAAGATTTTTTGTTTGTTTGTTTGAATATTTAGCGTCATTCTTTATGTCATCGATGGCCTAAGACGACTACCACTGTTACAATGGAAGGTTAACCAGTCACGACTCGAGCACACCCATCTTCGCGTGGAACTGATACCTTTCCCACTTGAATCAGCGGTGAGAGGCGAATGACAAGTATACGTAATGTCGTATATCAGTCATCACAGAGAAATGCGACCGGACGGAAATTCAAACTTACAACGCTTTGACTGAAATTCACATGCGCTATCGATTGAGCTTACCGGGCCAGACTGAATACCCAATGAATAAGTCTACACATTAACTATCCGTAACCTTATGTTAACTAATGACACACGTTCTCATAGGCACAGAACTTAATTTCTATCATTGCGCTGTTTCTCTTTCCAAACCTGTCGAGCCCTATTCGTTCATCAGTAGCGCATCTGACTATCAATCCCTGAGTGGTCGTTCCAGGGGGTCGTGAGTTCGAATTCTCGCCCGGCAACAGTATCCGTGATGATTGATATACGACATTGTGTCCCGTTATTAGTATTGTGTCTCTCACCGCTGATCTGAGCGGTAAGTCATCAAATACTTGCGGAGATGGGGTGTGCTCGAGTACTAGTTTAACATTTTAGGATCTCAAGAAACAGTGGTTATGTTAACTGATCGTCTGTTAGCCCTCGATGGCATGAAAATGTTGCTAAATATTCAATCAGCCAATCAATCAATCAGTTTAAACCAAAATACCTGGGCTGCGTTCATTTCGCTGAAACATTTAATTTGTTTGCAAACGTTTGATAACAAAAATGAACTGAACGATATGTTCGCTTGAAACGTTTGCTAACAGATTAAACACCTCCGCGAGCTGTTTGCTTATGTTTAATCACGTGACTTAATGGGAAGTGGAGGACAACGCTGAGTAGACCGATTTCCGTTTACTTTTCGTTCGTTAGCTCACCGTTTGCGTTTATAAGCATGTTTAAGCGTGCTGAACGAGCAATTTGAACACTTCCTGCACTGTTTTCTTCTCCGTCAGTTATTATAAACATAATTCACCCATTGCTGATACATGGTGAATTAATGCTTTCAATATTAGAGGTGTCCAAAGGCGTCTATATGAAGTAAAGGGTTAAGACAGTGAAACGATTAGTGGTGTTTGTCAATCCGAATAGAGTTTAATGGTATATTCTACGGTGTCTCAATGGGGTCATCGTGGCATGATTATTTATTTAAGAAGAGTCGAAACATCGAAACTACGATGGTGAAAAATCGAAACAAAAATGATGGTGAAAAATCGAAACAACGATGGTGAAAAGTCGAAACTACGTTGGTAAAAAGTTGAAATTACGATGGTGACAAGTCGAAACTGCGATGGTGAAAGGTCGAAACTACGTTGGTGAAAAGTCGAAACTACTATGGTGATAAGTTCAAACTACGATGGTGAAAAAGAAGGGTGGGCCAGAATTACAGGGTTGGTCAGAATGACAGGGTAGGTCAGAATGACAGGGTTGGTCAGAATTACAGGATGGGCCTGAACTACAGGGGCGAGGTAGATTAACAGGGTAGGTCAAAATAACAGGGTGGACCAGAAAAAAGGGTGGGTCAGATATACAGGGTTGGTCAGAATAACAGGGTAGGTCAGAATTACAGGGTGGGCCTAAACTACAGGGGCGAGGTAGATTAACAGGGTAGGACAAAATAACACGGTGGACAAAAAAAGTGTGGGCCAGACTTACAGGGTGGGCCAGAATAACAGGGTGGGTCAGAATGACAAGGTTGGTCCGAATGATAGGGTTGGTCAGAATAACAAGGTTGGTCAGAATAACAGGGTTGGTCAGAATGATAGGGTTGGTCAGAATAACAGGGTTGGTCAGAATAACAGGGTGTGTCAGAAGTACAGGGTTGGTCAAATAATAGGTGTGGTAGAATAACAGGGTGTGTCAGAATTACATGTACATGGTTAACAGAATAACAGGTTGGGACAGAATAACAGGGTGTGTCAGAATTACATGTACACGGTTAGCAGAATAACAGGTTGGGACAGAATAACAGGGTATGTCAGAATTACATGTACACGGTTAGCAGAATAACAGGTTGGGACAGAATAACAGGGTATGTCAGAATTACATGTACATGGTTAGCAGAATAACAGGTTGGGACAGAATAACAGAGTGTGTCAGAATTACATGTACACGGTAAGCAGAATAACAGGTTGGGACAGAATAACAGGGTGTGTCAGAATTACATGTACACGGTTAGCAGAATAACAGGTTGGGACAGAATAACAGGGTGTGTCAAAATTACATGTACACGGTTAGCAGAATAACAGGTTGGGACAGAATAACAGAGTGTGTCAGAATTACATGTACATGGTTAGCAGAATAACAGGTTGGGACAGAATAACAGAGTGTGTCAGAATTACATGTACACGGTAAGCAGAATAACTGGTTGGGACAGAATAACAGGGTGTGTCAGAATTACATGTACATGGATAGCAGAATAACAGGTTGGAACAGAATAACAGGGTATGTCAGAAAAACAGGGGGTGGAGGTGTAGAATAATAGGACGTGTCAGAATTACTGGGTTGTGTCGAATAACAGGGTTGCGTCAAATAACAAGGTGTGTCAGAATTGCAAGATTGGGTCGAATAACAGGGTGTGTCACAAATACAGGATTGGGTCAGAATAACAGAGTGTGTCACAAATACAGGATTGGGTCAGAATAACAGAGTGTGTCAAAATTACAGGATTGGGTCAGAATAACATAGTGTGTCACAATTACAGGATTGGGTCAGAATAACAGGGTGTGTCATAATTACAGGGTTGGTCAAAATATCAGGGTGGAGTAGAATAACAGGGTGTGTCAGAATTATAGGGTTGGTCAAAATATCAGAGTGGAGTAGAATAACAGGGTGTGTCAGAATTACAAGGCTGGTCAGAATAAGAAGGTGGGGACAAAATAACAGGGTTGGCCAGAATAACAGGGTGTGTCAGAATAACATGGTGTGTCAGAATAACAGGGTGTGTCAAAATAACAGGGTTGAACATAATAAAAGTATGTGTCAGAATAAAAGCGTGTCTAAATATCCGGATTGGAGAGAATAACAGGGTATGTCAGAATTACAGGATGTGTCAAAATAACAGGGTGGGACAGAATAATAATGTGTGTCAGAATAAAAGTGTGTCTAAATAACAGCATGGGACAGAATAACAAGGTATGTCAGAATTACAGAGTGTGTCAGAATTACAGGATGTGTCAACATAACAGGGTGGGACAGAATAATAGGGTGTGTCAGAATAACAGGGTGTGTCAAAATAACTTGGTGGGACAGAATAACAGAGTGTGTCAGAATAACAGGTTGTTTAAAAAAAACAGGGTTGGACAGAATAACAGGGTGGGGTAGAATAACAGGGTGTGTCAGTATTATAGGATGTTTCAAAATGACAGGGTGTGGTAGAATTACAGGGTGGGTTAAAAAAACAGGGTGGGACGGAATAACAGTGGGTGTCAAATTACATGTTGGTCAAAATAACAGGGAGGGTCAGAATTACAGGGGGTGTCAAAATAACTTGGTGGGACAGAATAACAGAGTGTGTCAGAATAACAGGTTGTTTAAAAAAAACAGGGTTGGACAGAATAACAGGGTGGGGTAGAATAACAGGGTGTGTCAGTATTATAGGATGTTTCAAAATGACAGGGTGTGGTAGAATTACAGGGTGGGTTAAAAAAACAGGGTGGGACGGAATAACAGTGGGTGTCAAATTACATGTTGGTCAAAATAACAGGGAGGGTCAGAATTACAGGGGGTGTAGATTAACAGGGTGTGTCAGAATTACAGGTTGTTTAAAAAAAAACAGGGTGGGACAGAATAACAGGGTGGGGTAGAATAACATTGGGTGTCAGAATTACAGGAATTTTCAAAATGACAGGGTGGGGTAGAATTACAGAGTGGGTTGAAATAACAGGGTGGAACAGAATAACAGTGGGTGTCAAATTACATGTTGGTCAAAATAACAGGGAGGGTCAGAATTACAGGGGGTGTAGATTAACAGGGTGTGTCAGAATTACAGGTTGTTAAAAAAAAAACAGGGTGAGACAGAATAACAGGGTGGGGTAGAATTACATTGGGTGTCAGAATTACAGGAAGTTTCAAAATGACAGGGTGGGGTAGAATTACAGAGTGGGTTGAAATAACAGGGTGGAACAGAATAACAGTGGATGTCAAATAACATGTTGGTCAAAATAACAGGGAGGGTCAGAATTACAGGGGGTGTAGATTAACAGGGTGTGTCAAAATAACAGAGAGGGTCAGAATTACAGGGGGTGTAGATTAACAGGGTGTGTCAAAATAACAGGGTGAGTCAGAATTACAGGGGGTAGAATAATAGGGTGTGTCAGAATTACAGGGGGTGTAGATTAACAGGGTGTGTCAAAATAACAGGGAGGGTCAGAATTACAGGGGGTGTAGATTAACAGGGTGTGTCAAAATAACAGGGAGGGTCAGAATTACAGGGGGTGTAGATTAACAGGGTGTGTCAAAATAACAGGGTGAGTCAGAATTACAGGGGGTAGAATAATAGGGTGTGTCAGAATAACTGGGTGGGTCAGAATTACAGGGGGTAGAATAATAGGGTGTGTCAGAATAACAGGATGGGTCAGAATTACAGGAGGTAGAATAATAGGGTGTGTCAGAACAACAGGGTGGGTCAGAATTACAGGTTGGTCAGAATAACAGGGTAGGCCAAAATAGCAGATTGTACAAAAAAAAGTGGGCCAGAGTAACAAGGTGGGCCAGAATAACAGGGTGGGTCAGAAGTACAGGGTTGGTCAGAATAACAGGGTGGGTCAGAAGTACAGGGTTGGTCAGAATAACAGGGTGTGTCAGAAGTACAGGGTTGATCAGAATAACAGGGTGTGTCAGAAGTACAGGGTTGGTCAGAATGATAGGTGGGGTAGAATAACACAGGGTGTGTCAGAATTACATGTACACGGTTGGCAGAATAACAGGTTGAGACAGAATAACAGGGTGTGTCAGAATTACATGTACACGGTTAGCAGAATAACAGGTTGGGACAGAATAACAGGGTATGTCAGAATTACATGTACACGGTTAGCAGAATAACAGGTTGGGACAGAATAACAGGGTATGTCAGAATTACATGTACATGGTTAGCAGAATAACAGGTTGGGACAGAATAACAGAGTGTGTCAGAATTACATGTACACGGTAAGCAGAATAACAGGTTGGGACAGAATAACAGGGTGTGTCAGAATTACATGTACACGGTTAGCAGAATAACAGGTTGGGACAGAATAACAGGGTGTGTCAAAATTACATGTACACGGTTAGCAGAATAACAGGTTGGGACAGAATAACAGAGTGTGTCAGAATTACATGTACATGGTTAGCAGAATAACAGGTTGGGACAGAATAACAGAGTGTGTCAGAATTACATGTACACGGTAAGCAGAATAACTGGTTGGGACAGAATAACAGGGTGTGTCAGAATTACATGTACATGGATAGCAGAATAACAGGTTGGAACAGAATAACAGGGTATGTCAGAAAAACAGGGGGTGGAGGTGTAGAATAATAGGACGTGTCAGAATTACTGGGTTGTGTCGAATAACAGGGTTGCGTCAAATAACAAGGTGTGTCAGAATTGCAAGATTGGGTCGAATAACAGGGTGTGTCACAAATACAGGATTGGGTCAGAATAACAGAGTGTGTCACAAATACAGGATTGGGTCAGAATAACAGAGTGTGTCAAAATTACAGGATTGGGTCAGAATAACATAGTGTGTCACAATTACAGGATTGGGTCAGAATAACAGGGTGTGTCATAATTACAGGGTTGGTCAAAATATCAGGGTGGAGTAGAATAACAGGGTGTGTCAGAATTATAGGGTTGGTCAAAATATCAGAGTGGAGTAGAATAACAGGGTGTGTCAGAATTACAAGGCTGGTCAGAATAAGAAGGTGGGGACAAAATAACAGGGTTGGCCAGAATAACAGGGTGTGTCAGAATAACATGGTGTGTCAGAATAACAGGGTGTGTCAAAATAACAGGGTTGAACATAATAAAAGTATGTGTCAGAATAAAAGCGTGTCTAAATATCCGGATTGGAGAGAATAACAGGGTATGTCAGAATTACAGGATGTGTCAAAATAACAGGGTGGGACAGAATAATAATGTGTGTCAGAATAAAAGTGTGTCTAAATAACAGCATGGGACAGAATAACAAGGTATGTCAGAATTACAGAGTGTGTCAGAATTACAGGATGTGTCAACATAACAGGGTGGGACAGAATAATAGGGTGTGTCAGAATAACAGGGTGTGTCAAAATAACTTGGTGGGACAGAATAACAGAGTGTGTCAGAATAACAGGTTGTTTAAAAAAAACAGGGTTGGACAGAATAACAGGGTGGGGTAGAATAACAGGGTGTGTCAGTATTATAGGATGTTTCAAAATGACAGGGTGTGGTAGAATTACAGGGTGGGTTAAAAAAACAGGGTGGGACGGAATAACAGTGGGTGTCAAATTACATGTTGGTCAAAATAACAGGGAGGGTCAGAATTACAGGGGGTGTCAAAATAACTTGGTGGGACAGAATAACAGAGTGTGTCAGAATAACAGGTTGTTTAAAAAAAACAGGGTTGGACAGAATAACAGGGTGGGGTAGAATAACAGGGTGTGTCAGTATTATAGGATGTTTCAAAATGACAGGGTGTGGTAGAATTACAGGGTGGGTTAAAAAAACAGGGTGGGACGGAATAACAGTGGGTGTCAAATTACATGTTGGTCAAAATAACAGGGAGGGTCAGAATTACAGGGGGTGTAGATTAACAGGGTGTGTCAGAATTACAGGTTGTTTAAAAAAAAACAGGGTGGGACAGAATAACAGGGTGGGGTAGAATAACATTGGGTGTCAGAATTACAGGAATTTTCAAAATGACAGGGTGGGGTAGAATTACAGAGTGGGTTGAAATAACAGGGTGGAACAGAATAACAGTGGGTGTCAAATTACATGTTGGTCAAAATAACAGGGAGGGTCAGAATTACAGGGGGTGTAGATTAACAGGGTGTGTCAGAATTACAGGTTGTTAAAAAAAAAACAGGGTGAGACAGAATAACAGGGTGGGGTAGAATTACATTGGGTGTCAGAATTACAGGAAGTTTCAAAATGACAGGGTGGGGTAGAATTACAGAGTGGGTTGAAATAACAGGGTGGAACAGAATAACAGTGGATGTCAAATAACATGTTGGTCAAAATAACAGGGAGGGTCAGAATTACAGGGGGTGTAGATTAACAGGGTGTGTCAAAATAACAGAGAGGGTCAGAATTACAGGGGGTGTAGATTAACAGGGTGTGTCAAAATAACAGGGTGAGTCAGAATTACAGGGGGTAGAATAATAGGGTGTGTCAGAATTACAGGGGGTGTAGATTAACAGGGTGTGTCAAAATAACAGGGAGGGTCAGAATTACAGGGGGTGTAGATTAACAGGGTGTGTCAAAATAACAGGGAGGGTCAGAATTACAGGGGGTGTAGATTAACAGGGTGTGTCAAAATAACAGGGTGAGTCAGAATTACAGGGGGTAGAATAATAGGGTGTGTCAGAATAACTGGGTGGGTCAGAATTACAGGGGGTAGAATAATAGGGTGTGTCAGAATAACAGGATGGGTCAGAATTACAGGAGGTAGAATAATAGGGTGTGTCAGAACAACAGGGTGGGTCAGAATTACAGGTTGGTCAGAATAACAGGGTAGGCCAAAATAGCAGATTGTACAAAAAAAAGTGGGCCAGAGTAACAAGGTGGGCCAGAATAACAGGGTGGGTCAGAAGTACAGGGTTGGTCAGAATAACAGGGTGGGTCAGAAGTACAGGGTTGGTCAGAATAACAGGGTGTGTCAGAAGTACAGGGTTGATCAGAATAACAGGGTGTGTCAGAAGTACAGGGTTGGTCAGAATGATAGGTGGGGTAGAATAACACAGGGTGTGTCAGAATTACATGTACACGGTTGGCAGAATAACAGGTTGAGACAGAATAACAGGGTGTGTCAGAAAAACAGGGGGTGGGGGGGGGGGGTAAAATAAGAGGATGTGTGAGAATTACTGGGTTGGGTCGAATAATAGGGTTGGGTCGAATAACAGGGTGTGTCAGAATTGCAGGATTGGGTCGAATAACAGGGTGTGTCACAATTACAGGATTGGGTAAGAATAACAGGGTGTTTCATAATTACAGGGTTGGTCAAAATATCAGGGTGGAGTAGAATAACAGGGTGTGTCAGAATTACAAGGTTGGTCAAAATAAGAAGGGTGAGCCAGAATAACAGGATGTGTCAGAATAACAGGGTGTTTAAAAATAGCAGGGTGTGTCAAAATAACAGGGTGGGACATAATAATAGTGTGTGACAGAATAAAAGCGTGTCTAAATAACCGGATTGGAGAGAATAACAAGGTATGTCAGAATTACAGAGTGTGTCAGAATAACAGGGTGGGACAGAATAATAGTGTGTGTCAGAATAAAAGCGTATCTAAATAACCGCATGGGACAGAATAACAAGGTATGTCAGAATTACAGGATGTGTCAACATAACAGGGCAGGACAGAATAACAGGGTGTGTCAGAATAACAGGGTGTGTCAGAATAACAGGTTTTGTCAGAATTACAGGATGTGTAAAAATAACAGGGTTGGACAGAATAACAGGGTGGGGTAGAATAACAAGGTGTGTCAGAATTACAAGATATTTCAAAATAACATGGTGGGTCAGAATAACAGTGTGTGTTAGAATAACAGATTGTGTCAAAATAACAGGGTGGGACAGAATAACAGGGTGTGTCAGAATAACAGGGTGTGTCAAAATAACTGGGTGGGACAGAATAACAGGGGGTGTCTCAGAATTATAGGATGTTTCAAAATTACAGGGTGGGTTGAAATAACAGGGTGGGACAGAATAACAGTGGGTGTCAAATTACATGTTGGTCAAAATAACAGGGTGGGTCATAATTACAGGTGGTGTAGAATAATAGGGTGTGTCAGAATAACAGGGTGGGTCATAATTACAGATGGTGTAAAATAACAGGGTGGGTCAGAATAACAGGGTGGGTCATAATTACATGGGGTGTAGAATAACAGGGTGTGTCAGAATTACAGGTTGTAAAATAACAGGGTGTGTCAGAATTACAGGTTGTTTCAAAATAAAAGGGTGGGACAGAATAACAGGGGGTGGCGGGGGGGGGGGGGGTCAGAATAACATGGGATGTCAGAATTACAGGAAGTTTCAAAATGACAGGGTGGGGTACAATTACAGGGTGGGTTAGAATAACAGAGTGGGACAGAATAACAGTGGGTGTCAAATTACATGTTGATCAAAATAACAGGGAGGGTCAGAATTACAGGTTGTTTCAAAATAACAGGGTGGGACAGAATAACAGGGTGTGTCAGAACAACAGGGTGGGTCAGAATTACAGGGTTGGTCAGAATGACGGGGGGGGGTGGGGGGGGGGGGGGTAGGGGGTAGGGGTAGAATTACAGTGTGAGTCAGAACAACAGGAGAGTATAATAACGGGGTGGGTCAGAATAACATGATGGGTCAGAATAACAGGAGGGCGGGTAGGATAACGGGGTGGGTCAGAATAACAGGGTGGGTCAGAACAACAGGGGGATGGGGGGGGGGTAGAATGACGGGATGGGTCAGAACAACAGGGGGTAGAATAGTGGGGTGGGTCAGAACAATAAGGGGTATGATAATGGGGTTGGTCAGAATAACAGTGGGGCAGGGGGGTTAGAATAACAGGGTGGGTCAGAACAACAGGGGATATGATAACGGGTAGGGTCAGAACAAAAGGTCGGGTAGAATAACGGGTTGGGTCAGAACAACAGGGTCGGGTAGAATAACAGGTTGGGTCAGAACAACAGGGGGGCGGTAGGGGATGGGGGAGAATAACGGGGTGGGTCAGAACAACAGGGGGTATGATAATGGGGTGGGTCAGAACAACAGGAGGCGGGGGGGGGTAGAATAACGGTGTAGGTCAGAATAACAGGGTGGGTTAGAACAACAGAGGGCGTGGATAGAATAACGGGATGTGTCAGAACAACAAGGGGTATGATAACGGGGTGGGTCAGAACAACAGGAGGCGGGAGGGGGGTAAAATAACGGTGTGGGTCAGAATAACAGGGTGGGTTAGAACTACAGAGGGCGTGGATAGAATAACGGGATGTGTCAGAACAACAAGGGGTATGATAACGGGGTGGGTCAGAACAACAAGAGGTATGATAACGGGTTGGTATGATAACGGGATGGGTCAGAACAACAGGGTCGGTTAAATTAACATGGTGGGTCAGAACAACAATTGGGCGAGGGGTAGAATAACGGGGTTGGTCAGAACAACATGGGGTATGGTAACGGGGTTGGTCAAAACAACAGGGTCGGGTAGAATAACGTGGTGAGTCACAATCATATGCTGCATATAATTCCGATCCCCGTCCCCGTGTGTGGTTTTTCTAGGTACGCTCATGATGGGTGTGTTTTCTCCCATTCATCTCAGTCCTTAATAATAGTCGTCATCGCAAAATTATTCTATTTTTTAAATGCGTATTTACGCCCAAAATTTTACAAGGTTGTTAGCACTGCACTTCCGCCAGGCATTTTGATTTACCGTTTCCCAACAACAGCGAGATGTCATACTTTAAATCAACACAGTTGTTTATAAAACGATAAAAACTTTAATGGGTATGCAAGATAAAATATCAACCATGAATTTATGATTTAGATATATGAGATGTCAGCACTCGATATCTCAAATTAGTTTTACAGCCTCATTTCCGATAAAACAAAGAAACGTCTAACTGGAATATCATTATATCAACCTTCTGTCCACGATTATACTAGGTCAAGTAACCTGCATAAAAGAAATCAATTTTAGGCTGAAGGTAGGCCTATCAACTGAAATAAAATGCCACTGAATGAAACGTTCTCTCTTTCGGCAAAAGGTAACCAACGCAATATTCAAATGTTTATTTATAAAAAAGCTGAAAGGTCCATTAATTAATTCGAGTTGAAGTTGTCACAGGTATCCTAGCCGGAAGTTGCAACCGATGGCTAAAATGTTGACTAGCTTTGCGTCTGTCGCCTTAAGTTGTTACCTTTAATGTTGAAAGTATTAACCTAAGTTATACTGTAACCATTCACAGTCTAAAAAAATTAGTCTGTAGTACGGACCCAGAACTCCCAATTGGGTCCGTTAACTAGAAATGTTGAGAAAGCCGCTTTCGAGCACGTTGATTGGTCAGATGTTTCAACTGAAAGTTTAATAACGTCACAGTTTAGTAAGCGTTCAACTGCTACAAATTGTTGGACAGGCATAGAATTCCCTGCTTTTTAATTGGTGGTTAATAGACCTGATTTAGGTGATATCAGGTTCCGGGATAGACAAAACTTATTATATTATTTTGATAAGACACGAACTCGTACTGTTTACAGTTGACAATTAAAGTCCATTTTTATGAGTTTATTTTAAAAAGAACTGCTCCGTTGTACTTGCATCTTTCTGTCAACAAAACCGTTTCGAATGCCTTTAAACGCAATATGGGAATAAATATTATCCCCAGCGTGCTTAGGAAATCCTGAAAAGCAATGGTTGACATTTCGCAACTTGTCGTATTCGTTATCTGCAGTCTCGGCTGCCTTCTGCTGTGTTCGATAATGTTCACTATTGGTATGGAATGGCGCAATTCTACTACTAGCGTATTCGCTTATATTCACTGAAGCGTCACTATTTCTTCTCCAATACTCGATGTTTGTGCTGCTCCTGTTCTCGTTTTGACTGTGAGATCTGTCGATGCAAGAGTGAGATGGCGCCCTCCTAGCCCAGTTGTTATAGGAAACGTATTCGCACGTTTCAGATACTATTCTTATACCTAATTTATTTAACATTGCATCGGGTATGTTATGCAAACAGATGTGTTCTTTAAAAACAGGATCTACATGCGGAGTTGTTTTCAGTTTAAAATTTCCATCTATCACCGAAGTATCCTCGTACTCCGAGTCGCCATCGTTTGAATTGACAACGTCTTCCGGTGCATCAAGGTTAGTGTCTTTAAACGACTGCGTGCTGGCAATAGGCGAATCATATCCGGTATCAGTTTCTCGGTGGCTAGGGTCACGACATAGCAGTAATTCCATACTATCGTCCGAGTCGGATGAACGGTCATCACACTTTGCACATGTTTTTGATCCGTGTGAAACAGTTGGTAAATGAAGTTTCGGAGGTAGTCCGCTTTCTTCATACGGTGTACACACTTCGAATCCATCCGAAACACTGGATTCGCAGATTTTGGAATTCACAATATTAGCGTCATACCCTGTTAAGGGATGGATAAAATCTGAACCTTCTAGTTCCACTTTGTTGGTATCTATATCATAGCAACATGAATTTTCCACTTTTTTATGAATACTGTTATCGCGTTTAGGTTCGTAAGTTTTCTCGTATCCGACAGTACAGTTTGCATTTATAGTGGCGGATTCACCTGTGTGTAAACATGTTTTAATACAATCGTCATAAGTGGTCATGTAGTCCGTTTCTGGATGAGGACTTTCTGACGTTCTGGTACCCGGAATAACATCAGATGGCGTCGTGTAGTCCACCATAACCAATATATCTTCCCCGGGTCTTGCTGGAAGTTGAGGCGGCGTCTCGTCCATCAATCTCTCATCGGGTAGGTCATACGTTTCATTTTCCTCTTCTGCAGTTTCTAAATATCGCCCTGCTGCGTATGTACGGTTTGGTACAAAGTTCGGCGCTTGTTGTTCCGCATTCATATTGCTTTTTCTGAAGCTAATAAATAGAAGAGTTTTAATTAAATCAGTTAAATAATAATTGAAGGTTTTAATGACAATCACTACTGCTTATCTTAAGCGCCAAACTTTTATCTATCCCTTTACTTCATATAGACGCTTTTGGACACCTAATATAGACGCCTTTGGACACCTCTTATATAGAAGGCTTTTGAATTATTGGGTGAATTATGTTTATATTAACTGACAGAGTGAAAACAGTGCATGAAGTGTTCAGATTGCTCGTTACGAGCAATCTGAACTCTTCCTGCACTGTTTTCAAAGGCCTTCTGTGATTGGTGCGGGAAAACGCGTATCTATGAAGTAAAGGGTTAAAAACCGCCAAATACTCTGTAGATCAGATACCACCATATAGGCGGAGTGGCTGATTAAATATAAAAGTGCACAGTGTACAGGGACGCTCAGGGCATATAATTTGATACTAGTCTAATTTCTGATTGGGTGGATTCACCTAGCAATAACGTACGGGCGCGCTGAATAGTCAGTTTCTCCAATAGAAGGTATACCACGTGATAAAATGGAAAGTCCTAGGTTGCTACGACTCGACAGATAATTCTATGTTTTTAAATAGTGTATAGCGGACACATTTATAGCATAGACCCCTCCGAGGCCGAGTTTGCTCAACATCACTTACCTCTCACCACTAAGATTGTAGGTTCGAGCCCAGTTCGGTTCAAAACATTTATATGAGAGGATTCCGAGGTTTCCCTCCACCAGTAACTGGATGGCATTTATAAATAACATGTAATGGCTTTACATCTAGAAGATGATTGTAAACATCATACGTACCCCCGGCGCATATAACACCACAATACGCCAAAAAGAGCCACTACCACTGCCACTATTACTACAACACCCACTACAATTGACATCGTATGTCGCTTGCCTGAAATAGAAGTGAATTAATTAAGGTTTTTTAGATAATTAGTAAAAGGGAGACAACTGTAAGACTATACTTACTAAAGAGAGACGATTGTGTTTAACCCTTTACTCCATAGATACGCGTTTTACCGCACCAATCACAGAAGGCCTTTGCCATGCCCCGCTGTATACTTAGGATGCATTTATTCTAAATAATGATATCCATTCAAGATTTCTCGTCTAACCTAAATGTACCTATATATATATATATATATGCCACTGACCAAATCTTAAGTCATTAAGAAGATCTTACATATACTTCGGGATCAAATAGTTTGAAATAGAGTGTATTACACGCTTGTAAAACAAATTTATAACTCATATTCTTGTGGCAAAATCGAGGAATAATTTCTTTTTTTTGTGTGTGTCTGCGTTATTTAGCACATTGGTGTAAATACTGTAAATATATTTGAGGGCCTCATAGAAGATTGATTTGTTCAAATGGGTTCTCTCGTTACTAAAGACGTCCGTTTTAATAATTGAAAAATTAAAAATAAAGAAAAAATAATAAAATTACACACTATCTGTATTTTGAAAGAAAATGGATAAATTATCGATGTATTAAGTTATATGGCCTTATTGTACAACTTTAACTAGCTGTGCTGGTTGTTAAAAGCTTGGTTCGCTTAACCCTAGGTGAAGTGAAATTTTGTAACTTCAATATTTTCAATACTTAGTGATTGTATGGCAATTTAAATGTATTTTTTAAAATCAAAATGGCATATTTCATAATGTTCAATAAAATAATAACCTTAAAAATTGTAAATCTAAAACTATTGTGAAAATTTCACTTAACCCAGGGTTAAGCTAACCAAACTTGAACAACTGAGCATTGATAAATTCTGTACGTGTTAACCACGTGTTAGTCACGTTACAATTTCCCGCGCTTTAAATGTGTTTTAAATGGCACGATGTGCTTGTGTATGTGAAATTAAAAATGAATAATGGCAATAATGCCGTTAAACCCCATTAATAAAATCCCAATGTGGCTGTTACATTAAAATTATTGACTAAAGTATGTATACATCTATTGAAAGGATAAAAATAGGTCCAAGATTGGCCTAAGTCGCTCATCTGGTTTCACATGTCACTTCCTTCATTTAACTCTTTGAAATTTTGTCCACTAATTTTATGTTTAATATTGACTTCAATACCATTATTGACATTTTATTATGATAGATCTTTTTTTAAAAAACTATATATATTACAGGTGATTTCTATTTACCTGAGAACCGTTGTAAACATAAACAGGTATCTTATTATTTGATTGATTTCGGGGTTTGCAGGTTTGAATGCATACGTTAAAACTTAATCAAACCTTAGTAGTATTTGCCTACTTTATCTATATCAAAATGCAGTGACCGTATCTCATTTGCATTCAATTTGAATCGACTGTAACTAATTGAACGAAAAAAAAAGAAAAGAAAATAAAGGGAGGTGATGTACACTATATTTTTACTAATCATCATTTTATCCCATTTTGGGCCACTGCTGGTCTTCTATAGATATTAAAAGCCTTTTAAAAGTCTCAGGCTCAGCTGTTATGACTTAACAATACTCCAGACCCCAGGATGATTGAATAATTCCTAAAATAACTGATAAAAATAGAATTTACTGTTTTTCTATAGTATTCCTATGCAAAGACCTCTTACTGGACCCTAATAGATCCTAGCCCCTTCATTTGAACAAACGTGAAACCCCTTCTCATAAGGTTCATTTATACTAACCTAAACAAATTTGGCTTGACGGTTCTTGATAAGAAAATTATTTTGAAAGAAAAAAAAAAGGGAGGTATTTTTTTATTCCTTTTTGGGCCACTGCTGATCCCTTATGGATATTAAATTCCCTTTAAAGGACCCAGTCTCAACTGTTATGGCTAAACAATGTTCCAGACCTCAAGATGGTTGAAATAATACATTAAATAAGAGAGAAAAACAGAACCCTTTTATTTGGACAACTTTGAAATCCCTATTCATAGGGGACATTTAAACAAATATTGATCAATTTGGCTCTTTAGTTTTTAAGTTTTTTTATCATTTTTTGGGCCCCTGTTGGTCCCTTATTTATAACAAATCCCCTTTAAAGGCATGTCTCAACTAATAGGTCTAAGTAATGCTCCAGACATAAAGATAGTTAAATAATACCTAAAATCGATCAGAAAAACATAGTATTCTTATGTAAAAATCAAAATCTCCTTGCTGGGCCCCAATCAATCCGAGCCCCTTTATTTGAACACATTTAAAACAACTGATAAACCCCTGGGGGACGGAGCCAAATTTGGTACAAGGGTCATCAATTGAACAAACTTGAGAGAGTTTTGTGTAAGAAAGCTTCACACAAAATTTGGTGAAATATGTTGAGTGGATTCAGAGAAGAAGTCGTTTGAAGCAAAAGTTAACGACGGACGGACGGACGGACGAAGCTAGATCACAATAGCTCATGTTGAGCTCATGACAGCAAACCTATTCTAAGAGATGTGTCTGTTTACATATGTATACAAAGCGTTTAATTGAAGAACGAATCTATGGCCATTGCTTTGTCATCAGAAACCATATTGTTTAATGTTATAATAATAATGGCATAATAATGCAATACTATCTTGTTCATTAAAACAATAGATAATATAAATAAAAAATAAGTTCATACAATGATATTCAGAGTAACAACCGTTAATGAGTGTATATTTTGCATTCATAATACAGTCAAACCTGTCTTAAGCAACCGCTCATGGAAACTTGAAAATGTGACTGCTTAAGACAAATGTTTGCTTAATAGAGGTGACCACTATCACAGCTTTGACTGTACTACAGACTATTTGATCACGGACGATAATACTATGTTGGTTCAAATGACACTGTACACTGCACTTGTGTCCTGTTCCGTTGTTACGTTATATGTGGATTGATAAGCGCCGCATCCTGAAAGATTCTTAAAGATGAAACTATACTTTACCACTGTCCATATCAATATTCTTATCACTGGGCGGGGTAGAATTGGTGGTGGGAAAAGGCGGGCTGAAATGTATTAATTAATTGTAACATTTATAAACCAGTAGTTAACTGCGCTTATTACCATCATAGAAGATCCCAGGTCGTTATTAGGAAGAAGAGAAAGAAGAAGAAGATAAATAAGAAAAAGAAGAAGAAGAAAAAGAAGAAGGAGAAAACGAAGAAGAAGTAGAAAAAGAAGGAGAAGAAGAAAAAGTAGAAAAAGAATAGAAGAAAGAAAAAAAGAAGAGAATAAAAGAAGGAAGAGAAAGAAGAAGAAGAAGAAGAAGAAGAAGAAGAAGAAGAAGAAGAAGAAGAAGAAGTTAAATTCAATCACAGACTCAGTCTAATGTATACTACCAATAACTTTGACCTGATCCACCGTATTTACTGTTGTAGCATTAAGCTATTTTTCCAGATATTTACACATATATATATGTAAGTATTTATACTACCAGAGTTATGGAATACATATAATATGACCAGACTTTTGAAAATATTTAATATTTCCAGAAAAGTGTAAATGTTTCCTATATACATGTAAGCATTTATATTCATATACATGTGTTTTTGTGAATATTTATACTTTCAAACATTCATAGATATTGATATTTTAAATTTTCAGTCTTTGGTCAATATTAATATTTTCAGACTTACGTAAATATTATTATTTTCAGACTTTATAAATATTTATAATCTTGACATTTATCAATTATTATATTTCAAGACTTTTTTCATGTTTATGAGTGTAACCCCCACCATTGATTTTTGTTCTTTATTCTATAGTAAATAATACAAGTTAGAAGGCTTGCCATTCATAAAGAGATCCAAAATGAAAGAAGTGAAACTTACATTTTATTGTTTGTCAACTTATGCACTACCAAAATATAATGGGAATAGTGGGGGTCGTGTATCATATAAGAGTGAAAGTAGACTTCGGTATGCATGTATCCATACCCCAATTTCCAAGCATCAACTTTAAATTCACAATTCATACATGACAATGCTTTCAACGTGTTCAAAATGCATCAATAATGTCATTCAAATAAAATAAATGAGCATTAAAATAAGGAAAATGCATTTTTAAAGAAGAAGAAACAATGATTATTTATAACCGCCATTACGCGACTTCCTCCTTTCTCCAATGATGGTACTATGCCTATAAAATGGTGTAAATATTTATATTAATTCTCTAGATCTGTGTCTTAACCAAACCTTGTTAGAAGGGAAGGTTTAAAATCATTTGAGTGCCAAGAACCATCTCCTTAATGCTGATCGCAAAGCGAGGAAGTTTCTCAGTAGTATCATTTTTCAAGTCTTTTTGTGACCCGACCGGAGATCGAACCTAGGACCTTCCGCATGCGAGGCGGACGCTCTACCTCTAGAGCAACGTTGCAGTTGTTTATTACTGTGCTAATTACCTTTTTCTGCTGTCTGTGTCTTCATTTGCACCATCTGCAATTAAAGGAACGTTATTAATAGGTCGGGATTTAATCGCTTAAATATCAAATCACTTTACCAAACAAACTGTCCATAACTAATGTACTATATAAGCGTATATGAAACTGACGACTACCATTTCTTCTTTTATTTATGATACGGTGAGTTATACGGTATCCGACCGAGATGTACTGTCTTCTCTGTCGAATACTGAATAGCTCAGCCGAAAACCTGAGAGCAAGTACCGTCTCGGTCGAAAACATTAGTTGCAATATTGGTATATCAACTGTCGCAATTTTGTTATATAAACTCTCGCAATATTGGTCTATCAACTGTCACAATAATGGTATATCCACTGTCGCAATATTGTGATATATACTGTCGCAATATTGGTATATCAACTGTCGCAATATTAGTATATATACTGTGGCAGTATTGGTATATCCACTGTCACAATATTGGTATATCCACTGTCGCAATATTGGTATATCAACTGTGTGGACGGTATAAACACGGTATACGCACCTGGGATATCAATACACAGCACTTGAAGGGCCATATTGCTGTCTTCGACGCTCAAGGTTCCGTTCTTATCAGTTGCTATGAAGTACTGCGTTTGGTTCGTTTTAATTTTGGATCCCACTGCATAAAGTTTCATGTCCGCGTTGTCCGAATTCGTTGATTGCGTTTCGTTGTTAGATCGATGAATGAAACAATAGCAACTGGTATTCTAAAACAAACAAAATAGTGTTAATTGATTGATTGAATATTTAGTGCCATCTTATGTCATCGAGGATTAACAGACGATCAGTTAACCTAACCGTTCTTTTGCTTGGATAGTAATGACATATAAGTCTGATTACAGTAACATTTATGTCGACAGTCCAATAAATGTTAAGGTCAAAAGACAATATTTAACTATTGATTGAAGTATTTCACGATTTGAAAATCAAGTTATTATTATATTCGGCCGGTGTAATGATATACCGATAAACCTTTAATTTTCTATCTAACTTTTTCACTGTGTTTTATGGTCTTATAACTAGAGGTATTTACAAAGTCTCAACATTGAAGGGGTCTTATGAGCATTTACAGATCTCACTATTAATCAATAGTTCATTCGCAGCTGACCTGTTTAAACATTCATTAATTGAGGCTAATTAACAACTCCATTTGAAAGTGATTCAGAAGGTACACAAACCATCTGTAAACACAACAGAACTGAATGTGTTGCCCTTGAAAGTACATTAGGCATGACAATAACTTTCAAATTTAGCGCATGTTCAGCTCCGAGATACATGATACATATGACAGTTCAACTGAAAATAATAATAATAATAATAATAATAATAATGTGTGTGTGTGTGTGTGTGTGTGTGTGTGTGTGTGTGTGTGTGTGTGTGTGTGTGAATTTTGAAGAGAGCTACCCGATTTATTAGAATTGCTAAGAATTTTTACTCCATTGTTAATACAAAGCTTTGAACTGATTAATATAATTTGCATTTTTATATAAGACGGAATAGAGTTCCACATAGAAGAGCCTGAATAAGCAAATGAATTTCGAAATATTTCAGAATTAGGCTTAGGAAAACACAACTGTAGATTAGAGGGTGGCCGTAGTGTACGTGTATGAACATTAGGAGACCACAACTGTAGATTAGAGGTGGCCGTAGTGCACGTGTATGGACATTAGCAGTTGGAGTAAATAAATCTTTGAGATATGCAGAAGCCTGGTCATTAAATGACTAATATATAAGTACTGCTTTTTGAAATTTAACTCTTTCAGAAAACGTCATCCATTTAAGCTCATGATTTTGTTCAGTTCATAGATATAAGATTAGTAATTAAACTCAACTCCGTACTATTTTCAGAAATGCAAAACTTTTTATCATATAAATTATAAAATCTCAATGTGCTCTGAACCAAGCACATTTAATTTTTACCTTGTAAAAAACACACAATCTACGTGGGTAAAAAAATCCGTTACACCGGCCGTTAACAAGGTTGATGGATTGCCCACTCAATGACGCAAAGTTTAGACGGTTTTGTTAGGTGTAAAATATAGATAAGCTTTTGTATATCACGTTTGCCGGAGCTACAAACTACAGGTTTCTCACCTTCATGCCGACAAAACCCAGCGATTCATTTCTTCTCAGCTTGTAGTTTAAGCAGTGGTTCATGCAAGTTTCAGTGCTATTCTGCTTAGAAGTGTCGTTAAAAGTCCAATTTCCTGAAATAGTGAACTTTATACTGATCTACAGTTATAATAGTAAATATATAATTTACTATATAAATGTAATATTCCAAGTCTCTTAATTCGAGTGTACAAATTTGAAACCCTTACTAATAGGGATGATGTATCAACTATGAACTAGTTTGATTGGCCGATTGTTAAAAAAAAGTTTCATTTTGAAAATTGTCATGTTTTACCAATTTCAAGCCCCATCTGGTCTCTTATTTAAATGAACTTCTCTTCGTTATGTTATGACTAGCTGATGCTTAAAATCTAAAATTGAACAAGATACTGGAGCAATACATAAATTGTGGCTTTCATAAATCGAAGCCCCTTGGCTTGTACACATATGGAACCCCTACTCTGTGGGATGATTTGTATCAGATATGAACAATTTTGACTGCCCGGTTGTGGAAAGGAGATTTTTTAATATTCTCATTTCCCGCGCTGTGTTAAAATTATTACACACACGTCATGCTAATCTCATATGCATAAACGTGTAATGAACTATGACAACACATTGTGTAAATTAACATAGAACTAATGACTGATTTTCTCTCAAGATATAATGTTTATAACAATAAAACACGCTTTATCATTATCTTATTCGAAAAAAGAACAGAAAATGGGGAAATGCTGTCATGTATTTTATAACGCATGTTCAGTCTGTTTACCTATCGGAAAAGTAGTCTTGATCATTTGCGACGCTTGCTTTTCTAAAAGAAAATTGTCTTGACAAGTTGTGCAGAAGAAACGTTTGAATCTGGAGGTAAGATCTGATTGGCTGATACAAACATACCTCTGCAATGGTTACGTTATAATAAAATATAAAAAATATTTATTCGGACGGAAGTCATGGCAGTTATCTTGTTCAAGATCTTTGTCATCGGAAATATCTAATAATATAAAAATAATGAATATAGAAATAAACATCCAACAGATACTCTTTAGAAATCCTATGGAATATCAACCAATCAAATTTTTATTCTCGGCCGAACTTGTCAAGACGTTTGTCTTTTAGAAAAGCAAGCGTCGCATATGATAAAGACTATCGGAAAAAGAGACAAAATCCGTTGTGTTTCCACTAGGTGGCGTTTACGCACTGATCTGTGTCCCAACGTCCCAAATTTCTCCGTAACAAGTCAGGAGTACCGCAATGAAGAAACGGCATTCAAACACTCAGTTTGTTCTTATTTAAGCGTTTTTGGTGATTAACATTTATTTCATGCAAATGTGAATCTGTGACAATTTAAGAGCATATTTCTATTAAAATAGTCCATGCTTTCTAATCACTTTAATAAACAATAATAACTAGTTAAATGGGTTAGTTATGTGTCTATATAAGCACACATATAAAACGGAGCTAATGGCGTCATCTGGGGAAACCATTGATATGCGTAAAGATCTAAACATAATACAGAGAATTGGTCACGATCGCTGTAGCCTTGGTTACCGGATTGCCCAATTAAAAACAATTAATAATTAAATGTTTACTAAAGAATAATGCACATGGAAATCGAACAAAAGAAAATATCATTCAAAAGACACGATCATCAACAATGTAAAACAATGAATAAACTGTTTTATTGGAAATATTTGTAATATTCTCTCAAGATTTGTAATTCTTTAACGGCGGCCATAACTGATTTGAGATGGTCGCAAATGTGTACCTTCTTTTATTTCATGCATAAATGACGCTGTCCACATCTTTTTAGCGTCTGTTATTATTGGAAATTCAGTTTTGAGAAGGTCTTCGTATGTTGGACTCCGGTAATCGGTATAACATCGCCGACTCGGAATGTCCGACCCCGCAAATTTACAAGGCGTAACATAGACATGGTTACCTGTGTAAAATACGGAAGTAAAATTCAATCAAAGTGTTAATATATTTTATTTTAGTTTATTAATACATGAAAAGTTGAAAACCTGTACTGTAGTTTTTAACACAAGTAGTGTAGATCAGAAGTCTCAAAATATTTAATAAGATGAGAAACAATACATTAAGTGGTATTCCTATGGTGTCTCGATGGGGCCATCTTGGCTTATTTATTGAATTAAGTAAAGGCGAAATTACGATGATGAAACGTCGAAACTACGACTTTTCATCAGGCAGGCAGGCAGTCAGGCAGGCAGAGGGAGTGAAAGATATATATAAATGTTCCTTTGAAGAAGAAAAAAAAAAGATAAAAAATTGAAAAGAAGAATATATATATATATATATATCAGAGGCGTACCAAGTCATATTAGGAAGTGTATACATGTATATACATGTAACGGGAATTACGACTGAGTCATTGCATATACGAGGGGGAATCAGAAAGTTTGTAGACTTTTGCCATAACATTTTTATTTATCATTGTATTCTAATAATTCTCAGGGAGCATGTACCGCTTTATATTTGCAGTAATTTTGCCAAATATTGATTATTTTTCGTCATTAGTTTATATTTTATAGTAACTATGGAAACGTCGATTTACGTAGTCGGGGCAGTTTTTGCTTTTTTCCTACCGCTACTATTCAAACAAGCATAGTGTTGCCAAAACACTTTTTATTTTTAAATAAAAAATATCAATGTGTGCTGTATTGTATGCTTGTTTACATCCTTTAAAAAAATGGCACCAATTTTGCGCATCTCAATATGACGTCGATACGAAATACCGCAATTCCGTAATGTTCTACTCCATGTTAGGTAAAACACCTGCTCATATAGAGAAACAAAAGTATATATGGTGAATCTAATGTTTAATGGTCTCTAGTGTTTAAATATCACAAAATTAATGTTTTTGAGATGGCCGGGAATTAGTCATTAAAAAGGAGCAAATGGGAAGTTGATTTGAAGGCATATTGAAATCAGAGCATGTTTTACAGAATATTGTGTTCAGTATACCATCTTCTGATTTTGTTAACATGCTCACTGAATGGTGTAAATGGTGGCAAAAAGATATAGACCATGGAGGAGAGTATTTTGAGAAGATGTGACTCAGTAAATTTGATACGAAAGCACCTGTTTAAAATATTGACGTCTTTTTTTGTTGAATACAACGGCATCACTTTGCCCCGACATATCTAACTGCTATGCTTTGAATAGTGCTTTATTTTCTTAAAAGTTGACGTATCATGCTAAAATTTTCAAAATATGTCGAATATACATTTATTTCAAATACAATAACACTATTGTGCATTGTATAATTGACATAAAAAAGTTATGGCAAAAATCTACGAACTTTCTGATCCCCTCTCGTACATGTATACATAATCATATACTGAGTTCCAAAAGTTTTGCAACTCTTTTTGAAATGACAATTTTTCGGTTGATGAAAGATAAACGCATGTATGCTAAGAGCAACATTTAATTCATCGAATTTCATAACACAACAAATTTTGCGACATATCAAATCCGTGTAAGCACATAAACCGTCACACACAGTACAGATTTTGTCAATGTCAGGTATGACCTCCGTTGACGGCTATACAGTTGAGGCAGCGTGATCACATTGACCGTACCTCTGTCCTGATATCACTTTGTGGTATGAGATTCCATTCTTGGAAAAGTGCCACGTCCAGTTAAAATACTTCTCAACAAGGGTATGAAAAGGGTATGAAATTAACATATTATCAGTCATTTCTTAGTGTACAGCAATGGATGCACCAGTTTAACATGATAATGAATAAAAAAGCTGTCAAATACGTTTTCTTTTTTTTTCGCTAAATAAGGTTTTATTTATTATTTAAATATATATAATGGACCATTTTTTGCTTAAATTCCATTCCTGATTTAAAATGGTGAATTTGATAATTTACTGACTGCTGGCAAACAGTGCATACCTTGATAACACGGCTAGGATGTGCAGGCTGATCTGGGTCTGCATCGACACTAACCGCAATATTGTTTTTGTTTTTTTTATCAAGCGGAGGGTTATTTTTATATTTTACAAATTCAATCATGCTTGCTTTTGTAATGACTGCCGGGCCCGATAAGCTCAGTCGTTAGCGCATCTGAATATTAATCCATGGGTCACGAGTTTGAATCCCCACCGGTAACAATATCCGTGATGATTGATATACATATTGCGTCTCATTATCATTCGTCTCTGTTATAAAAGAGAGACTAATATATGTTCATTTTTATGTCAGTTCTTTATTTCAATGTTAGTTTCAAGCAAAACCTATTTTTAAGAAACGATAAAATTGTGTTTATATTTGTTTTATTGGATTAGATGCGTAAAAAATTCCATAAAGGTACATTTTTGAAAATGATGCTTATATATTAATTCAGATATCTCAGATGAATACATTTATTCTTTTTTAAGATTTAAACATAAAAAACAAGCATATTCCGTCTGTTTGGAAATATGGAAAGCCGTACAAATTTTTCCAGACTGTCGACATTTGAGATGGAGGATAGTTGGGTTTTCTTCATCAGTTGTCTGTGGGTATCCATGGCTTAAGTTTGCCATTTTAATCCTTATAACTCCGTTTGATCCTAGAGTGCCACTGTTGGCCTCTTTTGAAATAGTGTAAAATGTAGAACTTGGTGGAATTTTATACGTCTTTTGTGGCTACACAAGGACACACAACAATAACATCCGGCGGCATTTTAATTGAACTGAAATAAAGTTCATATAACAATAAACTTGAGTCACTAATAAATAGTTGATGAGTAAAAAAATAAAATAAAAAAAATATTATGAAACATGTATACAGTATAATTACACGGGAATGTTCGTTTCTGTGTTGAAACTAGGTTACTACTAAATGGTACTAAACAGCCTCAGAGACGGAGTTTTAAACTTCTAAATCGTCTTTATATATCTAAAATGAATTATGTTCTTGAAACAAACTAATTAATTTCTTCGTCAAGAATAACTTTTCTTAATAATTTACACTTATTTACCAGACACACACACACACACACACACACACACACACACACACACACCATTTTACATTATGCTAACACCATCCACTTACAACAGTTATAAAAGTCACAATAAAAAGTTAATCATGGTCAACAACCGCATTATTTCTTAAGTTCATCATTGATACTAGCATACTGTCTAAAATGAAACATTATTAAACTGCTTTAATAACTATTTGTGTTGTTAATGTATGAAAATTCAATTTACTTACGTGAAATCTACATTTTTCAGCAGCGACTGCGGTGAAACGAATTCCCCTGAACTCATAGTATCGCGCGAAATCTCGCTCTCGCATGCGACGAAAATTCGGAATTTCGAAGAGGTCAATAGTATAGGTTTTAACCGGTAGACGACGAAATCTCTGACCAAGCATGTCCCATTCATGCTCAATGGAAGCCAGGTTTTGTGACATCGTTGGCCATTGGCGGACATTGATACTATTATTGTGTGCAAGAACTGCTTTGTTAGGCGCGCGCCTTGCGTTGTCCTGCTCGATGGAATCTCATACCACAACCTTTAACTGTTTTCGAAAATTTGCCATTTTCAAATATAGGTACAAAAGTTTGGAACTCAGTATATTTGAAACTACATTCTATCGATATAATATAAAATTATTCATAATGCATAACTAGAATGCACCATTATTTTAATTTCGATTGCGTATGACTAACAGGAAGGCGAAACAACGAAACTACAATGGTGACAAGGCGAAACTACTATGGTGAAAAGTCGAAATCATTTCATCATCGTAAAATGAAATGTTTACACTTTATAAGTTTTATTTCTTTTGTTAACATACATGTTCGGAAACATGTTATACATGGATATCAAGATTTAATTGCGGATAATCATTATGCATTTTATTTCAAAACTTCCCATGTATTAATGCGTCCGAGCACAAAAAAAAAACGTTTTCCATACTTTGAACGTGCGCAACATCCGGTTTTTCACTTATAGGTTTTTACACCGACAAAAAATATTTTGTTGCATAGCACAGATAAAAAACTTCCAATTTATTTTATTTTATTTTATTCTTTTATTTAGCGATGTCACGTCTTTCTGAAACTAAGAGAAATCAGTATATTGATATGCTCCGGGCCGGGTCATTGGTAAATACCGTTGCATGTCATTTTGGCTGTTCCAGATAGCCTATTCATATTCTTGCGAACCGATATTTATAATACTGCTGTCAGAGATCGCGTCACACCTTCTCACCGCGCTGTTACGTTGGCTCAACTACGTAATCGTTTCTTACCTGCAACCAATACCCGTTGATATTACGGTGTTCATGCACAGACGATCATAAACCGTCTGAGACAAAACCGTGTCCCATTCGTGCACGTTGGCCATACACTGGTCAAATTCCGACAGCGCGCAACATAGCTTCCAGATTGTTACGGACACGATGTCATTTGCAATACACGCAAAACCAGTGGCAGTGCCTCTGTATCCCCGAGCCTGAACGCCATAGAACACAATCATGTGGAATGAATTAAGTCGGAGGGTTAGGTCCAACCATCAAATTGATACCATAAACGACCTCCGAAATGCCCTTCTGTTGGAATGGCAACGTATTCTAAACACGCTCATTCAACGTTACGTAAGTCATAAAGATGACGTATTCAGGAATGCATTGGTGAACACGGAGGCCACGTTGATTACTGACGTTTTACAAAAATCAGTTATTGCACACAGGCAGCACTTCATGTCTTTTTCAAAATTAATGTTACGTGATCATTTTCTTTTTTCTGGAACTTTCATTTTCACCCTTCTTCACTTACTGAAATATTTAGAAAAAACATGCTGTCTGATTTTTCCCAGAAAAATTACACATTAATATAGCCATAAAGCTTCGATGAAAACTTATTTTAACTCTGAATATATATTTATTAGCTAAAAAACATACTTTTGAAGTCGATTTTAAGTTTTCATTTCGACTTTTCACCATCGTTGTTTCGACTTTTCTCCAGTTTTCGTGCACTGGATACGACCGACTGCATTAAATCCCCTCCAAAAGATGTCCATGCTTTCATACCACCTTGCCCGATTAAGGCATTGTGGAAACGCGTTTAAAAAAAAAAACCCTGGAAGAAACCCCACAGGTAATCGATCCAGGGACGTGTGGGTCTTGGAGCAAGCATGCTAACCACTGGACCACTTGAACTCCTTATAGTTTACAAAAACAAACAAACTATATACATACATTACACATAAACCTACTTCGTTCATCAGTATCAATATCGCAACACACGAAAACAATCAGATCATCTGTACAATTTGTGTCTGTCACCTGACAGTCATTTATAGTTGCTGCACCATCTTTACACGACATCTCTACGACATCTCTACCTTTGTAAACAGCAGTATAGAAGTTTGAATATCTGGAAAAGGGCCATTGAAGATGCTGTTAAAAACACACGGCGTACCTGCATAGTATTACAATAGTAACATACTGTATACATAATGAAACGTCACCACTTTGGTAGCTGGGTTACGTCAGAATAGTTGGTTTTAACCAGTGTCGGTATAGTTTACAGCTTTGTCACGTCAGGATAAAGATTGTCGTTATACTTTACAGCTGGATCACGTTAAGATAAAGTTTGTCGGTATAATTTACAGCTGGATAACGTCAGAATAAAGTTTGTTGTTATAATTTACAGCTGGATCACGTCAGGATAAAGTTTGTCGTTATACTTAACAGCTAAAATTCGTCAGAATAAAGTGTGTCAATATAATTTACAGCTGGGTCCCGTCAGGATAAAGTTTGTCGTTATTATTTACAGCTGCATTACGTTAAAAAAGCGTGTCGGTATAATTGATAGCGGCCTTACGGTATGATAAAGTGTGTCGTTATAATTTACAGCTGAATTACGTATGGATAAAGTTTGTCATTATACTTTACAGCTAAAATACGTCAGAATAAAGTGTGTCATTATAATTTACAGCTGGGTCACGTCAGGATAAAGTTGGTCGGTATAACTTACAGCTGGATAACGTTTAAATAAAGTATGCCGGTATAACTTACAGCTGGGTTACCTAAGAATAAAGTTTGTCATAAATATTTTCAACAGGGCCACATCAGAAAAAAATGTGCCGGTATAATTTACAGCTGGGTTACGTTAGAACAAATTTGCTATTATAATTTAGACCTGGGTCACGTCAGGATAAAGATTGTCTTATTCTTTACAGCTGGATCAGGTCAGGATAAAGTGTGTCATTATAATTTACAGCTGGATTACGTCAGGACAAAGTTTGTTGGTATAATTTACAGCTGGATAACGGCAGAATAACGTTTATCGGTATAATTTACAGCGAGATGACGTCAAGATAAAGTTTGTCGTTATAAATTACCGCTGGATTACGTCAGGATAAAGTTTGTCGGTATAATTTACAGCTTGTGTATGTCAGGATAAACTTTGTCGGTATAATTTACAGCTTGATTACGTCAAGATAAAGTGTATAGGTATAATTTACAGCTGGATTACATCAGGATAAAGTATGTCGGTATAACTTACAGCTGGATTACTTCAGGATAAAGTATGTCGGTATAAATTATAACTGGATTACACCAGGATAATATGTGTCGGTATAATTTACTGTGTGGTTACGTAAGGATAAAACTGTCTGTGTAATTTACAGTTGGATTACTATGAAATAAAGTTCGTCCGTATAAATTACAGCTGGGTTACGTCAGGATAAAGTTTGTTGACATAATTTACAGCTAATTACAGCAGAATTATGTTTGCCGGTATTATTTACAGCTGGATTACGTCAAGATAAAGATTGTCGGTATTATTTACAGCTGGATTACGTCAGGATAAAGTTTGTCGGTATAATTTACAGCTGTGTTACGCCAGGATAGCAGGTTGTAAAGTGGGTCGTTATAATTGTGGTAGAAACTGGGTTACGTCAGGATAACGGGTTGTAAAGGGTGTCATTATAATTTAGACAGAAGCTGGGTTACGTCAGGATAGCAGGTTATAAAGTGTGTCGTTATAATATAAATAGAAGCTGGGTTACGTCAGGATAGCAGGTTGTACAGTGTGTCGTTATTATTTAGGTAGAAGCAGGGTTACGTCAGGATAGCAACTTGTAAAGTGTGTCGTTAAAATTTAGGTAAAAGCTGGCTACGTTAGGATAGCAGGTTGTAAAATGTGTCGTTATAATTTTGGTAGAAACCGGGTTACGTCAGGAAAGTAGGTTGTTAAGTGTGTCGTCAGGATGGCAGATTGTAAAGTGTGTCGTTATAATTAAGGTAGAAGCTGGGTTACGTCTGGATAGCAGATTGTAAAGTGTGTCGTCAGGATAGTAGGTTGTAAAGTGTGTCGTTATAATTTAGGTAGAAGCTGGCTACGTTAGGATAGCAGGTTGTAAAGTGTGTCGTTATAATTTAGGTAGAAGCTGGCTACGTTAGGATAGCAGGTTGTAAAGTGTGTCGTTATAATTTAGGTAGAAGCTGACTACGTTAGGATAGCAGGTTGTAAAGTGTGTCGTTATAATTTAGGTAGAAGCTGGCTACGTTAGGATAGCAGGTTGTAAAGTGTGTCGTTATAATTTAGGTAGAAGCCGGCTACGTTAGGATAGCAGGTTGTAAAGTGTGTCGTTATAATTTAGGTAGAAGCTGGCTACGTTAGGATAGCAGGTTGTAAAATGTGTCGTTATAATTTAGGTAGAAGCTGGCTACGTTAGGATAGCAGGTTGTAAAGAGTGTCTTCAGGATAGCAGGTTGTAAAGTGTGTCGTTATAATTTAGGTAGAAGCTGGTTACGTTAGGAAAGCAGGTTGTTAAGTGTGTCGTCAGGATAGCAGGTTGTAAAGTGTGTCGTCAAGATAGCAGATTGTTAAGTGTGTCGTTATAATTTAGGTAGAAGCTGGGTTACGTCAGGATAGCAGGTTGTAAAGTGTGTCGTTATTATTTAGGTAGAATCTGGGTTACGTCAGGATAGCAGGTTGTAAAGTGTGTCGTTATATTTAGGTATAAACTGGGTTACATCAGGATAGCAGATTGTACTGACTCTACTAAGGAAACGAATGTAAGAGCAGTTCATATAAGCTTTTAACTTACTTCACAATTAAGCTAAAATAAATAAGAATAAACTTAAGACATAATATTCATATATATATTTTTGAGACGAGAATGTATATACTTTTATAAATTTGTCTTGTATGACTTTAAAAGAAAATTTGGTATTTACGATTTTCCATTACAGAAAAGACTGGCCATTGTCTTGTCAAAGTTATTGCCACACACGCTTGCATTGTTTCTTTCAGTATATATAATTACTCCCATTCCTTGCTTGGTGTTGGGCTCCCCTTCCAATGATACTTTCAAATTCTGTGTGCTTTGGTGCAAAACTATTAAATACAGAACACAGAATATTTTATTTGACTTTAGCTTACATTGCAGCTGATCATCAACATATCAAAACAAATAAACAAAACATGCGCTGGAAAACATATATGTGAAATTACAATGTAAATGTACGTTGGTGCATATGTACATATATACCTATATAATTTACATACAATGCATGGATAGACTGAGGGTGAAAAATAAGAATAAAATGGATTTCTGTCATATATAGAACGAACGTATAGCATTATATATATTCACACATTACGTCGTATTTCATGTATTTAATAGTTCCACAAACTTAAACATACTGATATTTCTAATGTAGTATGTAGGTATGTTTAGTAGTTGTTTTTTTTATAAACATCGCATTTTAAAATGAAATGAAACTCATTTTCAATATCTCTCGATGCACATAACATACAAAATCGTTCATTCCTTGGAATCACTGGACTGTAAATGTCTACCCTGCTCAATTATTAAATTATGTAAATGTAGTCTAATTTTTTTTAAAACTTGTCTATTCTTCATTTTCAGTATTTTATCCAAGTATGGCTCATATTCAAAGTATGTCTTTATGTTTCTATATAATGACAACGACGAAAATATTTGCATAACCTCTCTCCAGTTTGATATATAGGTGTCTTTATTTAAATCGCAACTAAAACAAAGGTAAAAACGCATTTAACGGTACTGAGGCAGCAAACTCCTTTACCTTTCCAAAAGCATTTGCCTGTAACATATATTTAGTTTTTGAGAGCCAGTTAACTAATCTTACACACGCTTCTCTATATATACCTGATATGAAATACAGTTATTTGTTCTACTGCTCATCAGTTTAAACCAATAGTTTCGCCATATACTGTTAAGGCCAAAAAAAATAAATTCTGTGTTTATGGCAACGGTCTCAAAAAAGCTAGGTAGGGTAGGCATTGAGTTTTATTATTATTATTGTTTAGCCCAGCCGAAACAGCGAAACAGTCACGAATGCTTAAAGCGACATTTTTCTAGGTTTAAATATGTACCTAAGTACGTGTTATGATTTTAATGATAATCAGTACATTTTTAATGACAGATGCCTGTAACAACCATCAAGAAAGCACATCAGATCCAGATGTTTTGGCCATGCATACAAATTCTAAGTTTAGGTAAGATTGCTCAATAATTTAGCATGTTGGTGTTTTAATGGAGAAAATGCTGCCGACGACAACTGCCGAGGGACGATCAAAATAGTGCATTTTGAGCATGTTCTGCTCGGGTGTAAAAATATAAATATGATTTGTTAATATTTTGCTCCCCATATTTTGCACATAGGATATACATACTTTTAAATTCTGATCTGCCTGGTACTTGAACGGGTTTCTATCCGTTGGTATCCGCATGACATGGCTTTAAATTTACCGTTGTTATAAATTCAATATTAATTCTGATGTCAAATTATAGCTGTACAAACATGTTGTACTACTGGATGTTTTACATGTATCTAAAACGGTTTTGATGACGATATCTGCAATTCAAATACTATATAACGCTTTCAAAAAGTATTTTTAAAAACATATTACCCCACCCACTTAAGACAAATCTTTTTTGGTGTGGTATTCCAGCAAAATGTTGATTTCCAAGTCCTACTGTTAGGAAATACTTAGTTGCGACTTAATGGTCTTTTAAAGTACAATACAGATGCAATTGCTACTTGTGGTTAACTGATAGCTGTATTCAAATTATAAAATCCAGTATTCAACATGTTTACTGTCTTTACTTGAATAAATAAATTCATGATTGGTCAACTCATATTAAACCTGATTTAAGCAACATTTGTCAGCTCATTGTCAGTAAGACAGTTCTAAACTTCAGCTATCTGTATCCATCAACACACTGTCAGCTATGTATTAAAATTAAAACAATCTGTTTAACTTGTATCAAACATTTGTTTTACATATTATGATGGTGTTGTACTAGTACACACTGCCATTTTCAACACATGACAGGATATATATGATTTTTTAGTATTATATTTGAGTTCTTAAGTAGGAAAAAAAGATGTTTGGGAATCGCAGAATGAATACATTATATTTTTACTTTCACTTTGTCAACAGTGTATACACTGAACAAAATAAAAAAAACTCTCTTGGATGAAACATGACTCTTAATTTTCTGATGATATTTTGGCACTATATTACTATATCAATAAATAATAAAATTTACACGGTAAGTTTCCCTTCTTTTATTTTGGGTCTTTCTGTGAATGGCTAGTGTTTAAAGATGTTTCTTTCACTATAGAAATAAGAAGGAAAATCAATGGTAGGCTTACAATTTAACAAGAAATTAAATTATAATGGAAGTTTAAGAAGATCACTGTTTGGAAAACATTCATTTGTTCAATACTATATATATTTTTTTTTCATCATTTTTTAAAATTGGTTTTCAATAATCTCTATTCAAGTCCTTGGTTTAAAAAAGTGCAGAGCCACTATGTAGTACTTTGGAACCTAAAGTGTTTTTGAATAATGTATGTACACAACTTCGATGTAAATACACAGGGTATACATTTCAATCCATTAACTTTGAGAAAACGTACATTTTGAAAATCGCGAAAACACATGACATTAACACATCGCTGATTTTGACCTGCAAGAATATTGTTTTGTCAGTTTAAAATATGAATATAAAGACCTGCAGGATTGTTAAGGGTTCAAACCAATATAACATTCTTCTTTTCCAATTAAAAAGGTTAAAATCTCGTGAAAACTATGAAAGCAAAATGTAAAAAAATGCCGAAATTTGTAATCGCAGCGAATAGTTTTGAAATTTGTAAAATTAATATTGAAATTTGTTTTATTTTTAATAGCCTGCGATCAATTCTGATTTTTAATAATTTACTAAATAGTTCATTTATATAAATCGAACCTTAGGCCTTGCGAAAATCGACGAACACTGTATATTATATTTTACCATCTTGTAGATATTTTTCAATTAGTGAGTGTAATTATATGAAGATAGCATCTGGCCAGCTACCAGCCTTGCGTTTTCCATTGACTTACATTATTTTTCACTATTTCTATCATTGGCGGATCAAAAAGTCCTATATCATATTAAAGTACTGTCCTAGACTCAAATTAAAATGTCCCCAAAATGGGGTCAAAAGTACGACTTTCTGGGTACCCCCACTTTCAGCATGAAAAAAAGTAAATTTCACCAATTTTACTTTCCATGCAGTTTCCTTGATAAAATGAATTTAGTCATTCACAGAGACATAATTCTAATTTTTTATTGACACAAACATAATAAACTTATATTTTATTGTGAGCATTTGCCAGTTTAACATTTTCATCCAGCCAGAATTAAGCTTACTATAAAAATATATGCCCTGAACAACCCTATACTTTTTTCAGCCAATCAGAGAGCTCGTCTCAATGGTGGTAGCTGACCATCTGTGGTACTGTGTTTAGTTTTGAAACCAAACTGTGCATCGGATATTATACTTTTCTCATCGGCCAATCTTTCGTTCATCATTCACTTAGCTTAAATGGATGACACTTCCTGAAAGGGTTAAATTTCAAAAGGCAGTACTCATGTATAAAGCATTTAATGACCGGGCTCCTGCATATCTCAACGATTTATTTACTCTAACAGCTAATGTTCATACACGCACACTACGATCATCCTCTAATCTACAGTTGTGTTCCGACCAAGCCAAATTCTGAAATTTTCGAAATCTGTTTGCTTATTCAGGTTCTTGTTTGTGGAGCTCTATTCCATTTTATATAAAAATACAAATTATATTAATCAGTTCAAAGCTTTATATTTACAATGGAGCAAATAAGCTTAGCAGCTCTAATAAACCGAGAAGATTGCATCAAAATTGCTATACATATACATAATTATATATATATATATTATTGTTTGTATATTTTAGTGTTTATACATTTGTATGTTAAATTAATGTTGTATTTTGTAAATATGCTGAGGACCTCATGGATGATTGAATACATTCAAGTTTTATCAGGTTAATAAAAGTAGTTATTTAAACAAATCCATCATGTTATGAATACTCTTATGACATCATATTAGGCGTATCGTATGTTCATTCTTCACTTGTAACCCATTGTATATTGTTCAATTATATGTAATTATTTACTGCAATTAGTAAATATGTTATTATATGCTCTCCAATAAGGGAGGAAATAAAGATTCTACTCATAACGGAGACTGTATCGGGCGGTGGCTTTGAACGTACGACGCCTGGATTAGTCCGACGTGCTACCGACTGAGCAAACCGGACCCTGTTATTTCATGTAAAATTGCCATAATTGCGTTGTATAAACTCGAACTACGTCACTAAACATAGTTACGATGATACACTGTTTAAAATAATAGCTGATATAATTGCTTTCCAAAAAATATACTGTTTTCAGACAATTATTAAATTTTTAAGCACATAATATTTAATTCGGCGTCTTCCTCTTAGACATAAAGGTCGCCATTTTGACTGATTAGCTATAAATAGTAACATATAAAAACGTTCAATAACCTATCATACATCTTTATAGTTTGGTGTTTTGTCCAGTGTTTCTTGATTAGAAATAAGGGTCCTTTGCGTCTGAGTGGTCTAATTCACCGTCTCATGATCACTTACCTCCCATCGCTAAGATCGTAGGTTCGAGTCCCGCTCGCTCCAAAAACGTTACCAGTTACTTGCGGAAGGACGGTGGTTCTACTCAGTCTGAGGTCTTCCTCCACCAATAAAACTGGATATGCCATATATAACCTGCAATGTATTGAAATGGTGTTAAACCCCATTCAATAAAACCTAAAATCGACATATATACGATACCGAAATGTCACGTATTTTTTTAAGGCTGGAAATGGTGGTAAAATAATTAGACAAGAGTGGCCATTGTTTTCCTCCATCAATAAAACGGGATATTACATACATAATATTACATATTAGCTGATGAAATTGACGTTTAAACTTATTCTAAAATTAAAACCATCTGATGCCGTTCAAATAAATCGTTATTTTTTTCCGGGCTTTATGCCAAAGTCATAGTCTTATAATCAACTAATCAAACAATGAAATTATACATAATGGACATTGCACGCGGCAAAATGTTATTTTTAAAATTGTTGCACAAAAATAAAACCAAGCGTTACAATGATATCGATCAAATTAGTAAGGCTTATGAATATTTGATATCAACCGGATATCAGTCCTAAAGTACTTTAATTTCCTATTTACAACGTTGTGATATCAAAAGAGTGACTTAATTTTTATGTTCTGCCGACGTATATATAACGCCAGGGGCGCATCCAGGATTTCAGTTGGGGCGGACACAGGGGTGCAACACAAATTCTGAACGGGTACGCATGTTTTTCAGTAGAAATATATTTGATTTTAATATTAAACAAGAGGCCCAAGAGAGCATGAGGACGCTCTACTAACTCATAGTGGTCATAGCACTGTTTTTAAAATTCTCCTATTCAATAGAAACATTGGGGCGGGGTCATTTTTAACCCTAGGGACACCATTTGAACAAATGTAACGAAACTACAGTTGGTCATCATTACTACATAAACATTTTGAAAATATGTTGCGCCGTTCATGAGAAGAAGATTTTTTTTAAGTTTTGGAATATTTTTAGTTACGGCGACCATCTTGAATTTAAGATCGAAAAAAAAATCTTCTGTATAGTCTCCAATAGAAACATCCATGTGAAGTTTCAGTTTAATTGGCTTAGTGGTTTGAGAGAAAGTGCTACTAACAGACGACAGACGACGGACAACGCGCCATCGCATAAGCACTTCTGGTCTTTGGCCAGTAGTAGAGCTAAAAAACAACAATAGGAGTTTTTTTAAAAAGAAGATCCGCCATTGAACTTAATTTTGCGTTCGTCAATGACTTACAAATATCAACTCATTTGTATAATATAAGGCAATCGGGTACATAAGTGCTATTGGCAATTTGCAAACCAAGTAATGCGGAAACGAGGCCTTGGCGTATAACAAACACTACACATTAACAGAGAATTTACATAATTCATGAAGTGAGTAATACCAAGGAATTATATAGAAGTCCTTGATAATACACATCAAAATAAACAGAACAAATCTACTGGTATGTTATATTCTGTAATCGAACTTCTCAGTGGGAGAGATTGATTTATATATTAAGCTAAATTAACATGTACTTTTTCCTGTTTTTTTTGAGTTTTTTTTTAAGACATAATATTTTTGAATTTTTTAATAGTTGCCTAAGCTTGATTATATATATATTGTTCTAATAATTCTATATGCTGGAAATGATATTCTGACACTACTTGGTTTTAATTACATTATCTAATGTTCGTTAACGACAACATTGATACTATAATTGCGTTTGTACATAAATATTTGATAATTAACACAATAGCACATACGAGGGGCGTTCAATAAGTTATGTTATTCGTCCCACAAATTATGAACAGTGAACATATTACTACAAAACTATACATTAATGTACCTTGGTCACAAAATAAAATCAATTTGTTTCACATTTTTCTTCACTTCCGTAAATTTTAACAGCATTGTCTATCACTTTTGGTGCTGTTTGTTTGTTTTTGTTCGATCTGTTTAAAAAACAACGTTGAAATCTGTTGAATAAATAAAACAAAATAGTTGTTTGCAAAGTTGGGGTGGACATTTTGAGATTTGGAGATTCCTTTCTTGTGTGTGTTTATATATGTGAACTAACAATATGTTCGGGACAAGCCTCGGTGCATACAGTTGCTTACACTGTGGTTAAAAGAACTGTTAGATGTGTTCATATATGGAGAAAATCAAATATTAGTTCATTATTTTCAGCCCCATTCTTGCATCGCAAATAGCATTGTGGTGTTTCAATGTCTGACCAAGGGCGGGTATACACAAAACAGACTATGAAGATAAATTGTGAAAGTTGTAATAATTATTAAAAAAATGCATTTCTGTTAAAGGAGATTACTTTGGAGGTATGAACCAAACATTATCAAGATATCATTTGTTGCTGTTTATTTTTATTACCAATATAACAATACTTATTGAACGTCCCTCGTACTCATTACTATATTATAAAAATTATGTCCATCCGGTAAACAAATAGCGAACGTATCGAATAGCCGTTTTAAAACGAATGTGTTATAACTTGGCTGGTTTGGTTTATGTCATGCACTATTCAACATTCCAAAGTTCCAACCGAAACTGTATAAATGTTGTATTTATAAAACATTTTGAATATAGGAGAATAAAATAAAATTAATTACATACTGAAAGAATAAAGAGCCCCATAACCATACTATTTAAAGCGATATTTTTGTTTTGTTGTTGTTGTTTTGTTTTGTTTTTTGGGGGGGAGGGGAGGGGGATTAACGCCATTTTTAACACATTTCAGGTTATATATGGCATATCCGGTGTGACTGTTGGAGGAAGACCTCAGATTGATTCAGACTGAGTAGAACCACCATCCTCCTGGAAACTGGAAACTTTCTAAGGTTTTGGTGCGAGCGGGATTCGAACCTATAACCTTAGCGGTGAGAAGTAAGTAATCTTGTAAAGGTATTTCATTGATGCTGGTATGCATGTAGTTTCAGTCTCGCCATTTAACAATAATAATAATAAGTCATTGATCTATCGATTGTGTGTGTGTGTTTATGTGGGTGAGCGGATGGGTGATTTAGTAAGTGAGTGAGTGAGTGAGTGAGTGAGTGAGTGAGTGAGTGAGTGAGTGAGTGAGTGAGTGAGTGAGTGAGTGAGTGAGTGAGTGAGTGAGTGAGTGAGTGAGTGAGTGAGTGAGTGAGTGAGTGAGTGAGTGAGTGAGTGAGTGAGTGAGTGAGTGAGTGAGTGAGTGAGTGAGTGAGTGGGTGGGTGGGTTTTGGATGGGTGGGTGGTTGTGAATGAGTAGCCAACTCGTTTAATAAATTCAATAATAAATGAAAACTCAAATAGATTCCTTTGTATCATCTCGCGTATTGCCAAATCGTTTAATAAGTTCAATAATGAGTAGTGTATCTTTAAAAAGTTGGATATCAGTTTTAATGATGTGATTATTGATATCCACCAACGTTTGAACATAATAATTACGCTAATTTGCATCGACTTATCATGATAAATAAAAGTACTTTGTAGATGTGTGTCTAAAGGGGAACAACCACGCCTGGAAAGATCACAAAAAATGCACTTGACAAGTTTCTCTCCCTTTGAACCCAATTTTGTTAATGTTTGAAAATGTACCAAATCACAAACAATCGTATTTTGATGTAACCCTACCATTGATTTTTGTTCTTTATTCTATAGTAAATAATAAAAGTTTGAAGGATTGTCATTCATAGAGGGTCCCAAATGAAAGAAGTGAAACCTACATTTTACTGTTTGTCAACCTCTGCACTATCAAAATATGATGAGAAAAGAAGGGGTCCATGTGTCATATAAGAGAGTTTTTTTCTGCTCAGTGTGTACAATGGTGACAAAGTGAAAGTAGACTTCCGAAATCATGAATTCATACCCCAATTTCCAAGCATCATTTTTATTTCTAAATTCACAATTCAAACATGACAATGCTATCAAAATGTTCAAAATACATCAATAATGCCATTCAAATAAAAAAATGAGCATTAAAATAAGGAAAATGCATTTTTAAAGAAGAAGAATTGAGGATTATTTACAACCGCCATTATGCGATACCCCACGGAAGCACTTCCTTTTTGCAATGGTGGCACTATGCCTTTTACACCGTTAACTCTACATACTATGTAAATTTATAGGCCTATATGTAATTTGGTGTGCGTGTGCCGAGATGTGTGTGTTTGTGTGTGTTCGCCTGTTTGTGTTTATAATACATAATACATGTTCATGTATATACATGTAAGTATGGTGTGCGTGTGCTTCGCCGTGTGTGTGTAAGTGTGTGCCTGCTTGTGTTTATATTACATAATACATATTCATGTATATACATGTAAGTATGGTGTGTGTGTGCCGCGCCATGTGTGTTTGTGTGTGTTCGCCTGTTTGTGTTTATAATACATAAAACATGCTCATGTATATACATGTAAGTATGGTGTGTGTGAGTGTGTGCCTGCTTGTGTTTATATTACATAATACATGTTCATGTATATACATGTAAGTATGGTGTGTGTGAGTGTGTGCCTGCTTGTGTTTATATTACATAATACATGTTCATGTATATACATGTAAGTATGGTGTGTGTGAGTGTGTGCCTGCTTGTGTTTATATTACATAATACATGCTCATGTATATACATGTAAGTATGGTGTGTGTGAGTGTGTGCCTGCTTGTGTTTATATTACATAATACATGTTCATGTATATACATGTAAGTATGGTGTGTGTGAGTGTGTGCCTGCTTGTGTTTATATTACATAATACATGCTCATGTATATACATGTAAGTATGGTGTGTGTGAGTGTGTGCCTGCTTGTGTTTATATTACATAATACATGTTCATGTATATACATGTAAGTATGGTGTGTGTGAGTGTGTGCCTGCTTGTGTTTATATTACATAATACATGCTCATGTATATACATGTAAGTATGGTGTGTGTGAGTGTGTGCCTGCTTGTGTTTATATTACATAATACATGTTCATGTATATACATGTAAGTATGGTGTGTGTGAGTGTGTGCCTGCTTGTGTTTATATTACATAATACATGCTCATGTATATACATGTAAGTATGGTGTGTGTGAGTGTGTGCCTGCTTGTGTTTATATTACATAATACATGTTCATGTATATACATGTAAGTATGGTGTGTGTGAGTGTGTGCCTGCTTGTGTTTATAATACATAAAACATGCTCATGTATATACATGTAAGTATGGTGTGCGTGTGCCGCGCCATGTGTGTGAGAGTGTACCTGTTTGTGTTTATATTACATAATATATGTTCATGTATATACATGTAAGTATGGTGTGCGTGTGCCGCGCCATGTGTGTGAGAGTGTACCTGTTTGTGTTTATAATACATAATATATGTTCATGTATATACATGTAAGTATGGTGTGCGTGTGCCGCGCCATGTGTGTGAGTGTGTACCTGTTTGTGTTTATATTACATAATATATGTTCATGTATATACATGTAAGTATGGTGTGCGTGTGCCGCACCATGTGTGTGAGTGTGTACCTGTTTGTGTTTATATTACATAATATATGTTCATGTATATACATGTAAGTATGGTGTGCGTGTGCCGCGCCATGTGTGTGAGTGTGTACCTGTTTGTGTTTATAATACATAATATATGTTCATGTATATACATGTAAGTATGGTGTGTGTGAGTGTGTGCCTGTTTGTGTTGATAATACATAATACATGTTCATGTATATACATGTAAGTACAGAGGGTGTGAGTGTGTGCCTGCTTGTGTTTATAATACATAATACATGCTCATATATATACATGTAAGTATGGTGTGTGTGTGTGCCTGCTTGTGTTTATAATACATAATAAATGTTCATGTATATACATGTTAGTATGGTGTGCGTGTGCCGCGCCGTGTGTGTGAGTGTGTGCCTGCTTGTGTTTATAATACATAATACATGTTCATGTATATACATGTAAGTATGGTGTTCGTGTGCCGCGTCATGTGTGAGAGTGTGTGCCTGCTTGTGTTTATAATACATAATACATGTTCATGTATATACATGTAAGTATGGTGTGTGTGAGTGTGTGACTGCTTGTGTTTATAGTACATAATACATGTTCATGTATATACATGTAAGTATGGTGTGTGTGAGTGTGTGCCTGCTTGTGTTTATAATACATAATACATGTTCATGTATATACATGTAAGTATGGTGTGTGTGAGTGTGTGCCTGCTTGTGTTTATAATACATAATACATGTTCATGTATATACATGTAAGTATGGTGTGCGTGTGCCGCGCCATGTGTGAGAGTGTGTGCATCTGTCTGCCATACGAAAGTATTTATAATTTAATATAAAACTCCCATGCATATTAAATTATCACTCGCCATTTATCCATGATTCACTTGGTAAATGTGTGTAATTAAATAAAATATGCATGGGCCATTGGCTTAATAAATGAATAAAACTATGTGTATGACAGACATATTGTTGGGAAAAGCACAAAACTCCATGCAAAGAAACAAGCGGACAAACACACACATTTAGATCTGGTAGTAACACTGGGTTAATCTTGCCATTTGTTGGTTTATACTTACTTATTTTACTTCGATTGTGAAACAAGTTCTTACAACTTAGACAAATCACGCTCGAAGTATTCATGGGTAGAACCAGTACAAAGCATATGCGGAAAAAGTGTCTTCCGTAGCAAAAGATCTAACCCACGACCCTCCAATCATGGATTCGGTGCTGTACCACTGAACCACGCCATTTGTACCATACAGCATATCGTTTCATCTACCGACACAAGCCTTAAAAGGGCACATGGCATTATCTTTTAAAAGATCACTTTAAAAAACATAAGGTGATGCCAATGTAAAAATAAATGACCTCAATATCTATTTAGACCCTTCATTTTGTATTTTATATAGCAACACAACTATTATCTAATATATTATTATTTCATATATATATATAAAAAAGGGTAAGATGTATTTTCATTAAGAGGTTTATTGTTATTATAGGAAGGGGGTTCAAAAATTTGACGTTACATCGTCAGTTTTATTAAACATGTAAATGATAATAAACAGTTGATTAAAAAGATAGTAGTATAAATAAACGTAATACCTTCATGTGATATATACGTGCATGCATAATTCATATTCATGTACATACATGTAAGTATGGTGTGCGTGTGTGAGTGTGTGCCTGTTTGTGTTTATAATACATGATACATGTTCATGTATATACATGTAAGAAAGGTGTGCGAGTGCCACGCCGTGTGTGTGAGTGTGTGCCTGTTTGTGTTTATGATACATAATACATGTTCATGTATATACATGTAAGTATGGTGAGTGTGTGTCGCGCCGTGTGTGTGTGAGTGTGTGCCTGCTTGTGTTTATAATACATAATACATGCTCATGTATATACATGTAAGTATGGTGTGCGTGTGCCGCACCATGTGTGTGAGTGTGTGCCTGCTTGTGTTTATAATACATAAAACATGTTCATGTATATACATGTAAGTATGGTGTGTGTGAGTGTGTGCCTGCTTGTTTTTATAATACATTATACATGCTCAAGTATATACATGTAAGTATGGTCTGTGTGAGTGTGTGCCTGTTTGTGTTAATAATACATAATATATGTTCATGTATATACATGTAAGTATGGTGTGTGTGAGTGTGTGCCTGTTTGTGTTTATTATACATAATACATGTTCATGTATAAACATGTAAGTATGGTGTGCGTGTGCCGCGCCATGTGTGTGAGTGTGTGCTTGCTTGTGTTTATAATACATAATACATATTCATGTATATACATGTAAGTATGGTGTGCGTGTGCCGCGCCGTGTGTGTGAGTGTGTACCTGTTTGTGTTTATAATACATAATACATGTGCATGTATATACATGTAAGTATGGTGTGTGTGAGTGTGTGCCTGTTTGTGTTTATAATACATAATACATGTTCATGTATATACATGTAAGTATGGTGTCCGTGTGCCGCGCCGTGTGTGTGAGTGTGTGCCTGTTTGTGTTTATAATACATAATAAATGTTCATGTATATACACGTAAGTATGGTGTGCGTGTGCTTCGCCGTGTGTGTGTGAGTGTGTGCCTGCTTGTGTTTATAATACATAATACATGCTCATGTATATACATGTAAGTATGGTGTGCGTGTGCCGCACCATGTCGGTGAGTGTGTGCCTGCTTGTGTTTATAATACATAATACATGTTCATGTATATACATGTAAGTATGGTGTGTGTGAGTGTGTGCCTGCTTGTGTTTATAATACATTATACATGCTCAAGTATATACATGTAAGTATGGTGTGTGTGAGTGTGTGCCTGTTTGTGTTGACAATACATAATATATGTTCATGTATATACATGTAAGTATGGTGTGTGTGAGTGTGTGCCTGTTTGTGTTTATAATACATAATATATGTTCATGTATATACATGTAAGTATGGTGTGCGTGTGCCGCGCCATGTGTGTGAGTGTGTGACTGCTTGTGTTTATAATACATAAAACATGTTCATGTAAATACATGTAAGTATGGTGTGTGTGTGTGCCGCACCATGTGTGTGAGTGTGTGCCTGCTTGTGTTTATAATACATAATACATGTTCATGTTTATACATGTAAGTATGGTGTGTGTGAGTGTGTGCCTGTTTGTGCTTGTAATACATAAAACATGTTCATGTATATACCTGTAAGTATGGTGTGTGTGAGTGTGTGCCTGTTTGTGTTTATAATACATAATACATGGTTATGTGTATACGTGTAAGTATGGTGTGTGTGAGTGTGTGCCTGTTTGTGTTTATGATACATTGTACACGTTCATGTGTATACATGTAAGTATGGTGTTCGTGTGCCACGCTGTGTGTGTGTGTGAGTGTGTGCCTGTGTGTGTTTATAATACATAATATATGTTCATGTATATACATCTAAGTATGGTTTGTGTGAGTGTGTGCCGGTTTGTGTTAATGATACATTATACATGATCATGTATATACATGTAAGTATGGTATGTGTGAGTGTGTGCCTGTTTGTGTTTATAATGCATAATACATGTTCATGTGTATACATGTAAGTATGGTGTGCGTGTGCCGCGCCGTGTGTGTGAGTGTGTGCCTGTTTTTGTTTATAATACATAATACATGTTCATGTATAAACATGTAAGTATGGTGTGTGTGAGTGTGTGCCTGTTTGTATTTATGATACATTTTACATGTTCATGTGTATACATGTAAGTATGGTGTTCGTGTGCCGCGCCGTGTGTGTGAGTGTGTGCCTGTTTGTATTTATAATACATAATACATGTTCATGTATATACATGTAAGTACGGTGTGTGTGAGTGTGTGCCTGTTTGTGTTTATGATACATAATACATGTTCATGTATAAACATGTAAGTATTGTGTGTGTGAGTGTGTGCCTGTTTGTGTTTATGATACATAATACATGTTCATGTATATACATGTAAGTATGGTGTTCGTGTGCCGCGCCGTGTGTGTGAATGTGTGCCTGTTTGTATTTAAAATACATAATACATGTCCATTTACATACATGTAAGTATGGTGTTCGTGTGCCGCGCTGTGTGTGTGAGTGTGTGCCTGTTTGTATTTATAATACATAATACATGTTCATGTATATACATGTAAGTATGGTGTGTGTGAGTGTGTGCCTGTTTGTGTTTATAATACATAATACATGTTCATGTATATACATGTAAATATGGTGTGTGTGAGTGTGTGCCTGTTTGTGTTGATAATACATAATATATGTTCATGTATATACATGTAAGTACGGTGTGTGTGAGTGTGTGCCTGTTTGTGTTTATGATACATAATACATGTTCATGTATATACATGTAAGTATGGTGTGTGTGAGTGTGTTCCTGTTTGTGTTTATGATACATAATACATGTTCATGTATATACATGTAAGTATGGTGTTCGTGTGCCGCGCCGTGTGTGTGAATGTGTGCCTGTTTGTATTTATAATACATAATACATGTCCATTTACATACATGTAAGTATGGTGTTCGTGTGCCGCGCTGTGTGTGTGAGTGTGTGCCTGTTTGTATTTATAATACATAATACATGTTCATGTATATACATGTAAATATGGTGTGTGTGAGTGTGTGCCTGTTTGTGTTTATAATACATAATATATGTTCATGCATATACATGTAAGTATGGTGTGTGTGAGTGTGTGCCTGTTTGTGTTGATAATACATAATATATGTTCATGTATATATATGTAAGTATGGTGTGTGTGAGTGTGTGCCTGTTTGTGTTTATAATACATAATACATGTTCATGTATATACGTGTAAGTATGGTGTGCGTGTGCCGCGCCGTGTGTGTGAGTGTGTACCTGTTTGTGTTTATAATACATAATATATGTTCATGTATATACATGTAAGTATTGTTTTCGTGTGCCACGCTGTGTGTGTGAGTGTGTGCCTGTTTGTGTTTATAATACATAATATATGTTCATGTATATACATGTAAGTATGGTGTGCGTGTGCCGCGCCATGTGTGTGAGTGTGTGCCTGTTTGTGTTTATAATACATAATACATGTTCATGTATATATATGTAAGTATGGTGTGTGTGAGTGTGTGCCTGTTTGTGTTGATAATACATAATATATGTTCATGTATATATATGTAAGTATGGTGTGTGTGAGTGTGTGCCTGTTTGTGTTTATGATACATAATACATGTTCATGTGTATACATGTAAGTATTGTGTTCGTGTGCCACGCTGTGTGTGTGAGTGTGTGCCTGTTTGTGTTTATAATACATAATACATGTTCATGTGTATACATGTAAGTATTGTGTTCGTGTGCCACGCTGTGTGTGTGAGTGTGTGCCTGTTTGTGTTTATAATACATAATACATGTTCATGTATAAACATGGAAGTATGGTGTGTGTGAGTGTGTGCCTGTTTGTATTTATAATACATAATACATGTTCATGTATATACATGTAAGTACGGTGTGTGTGAGTGTGTACGTGTTTGTATTTATAATACATAATACATGTTCATGTATATATATGTAAGTATGGTGTGTGTGAGTGTGTGCATGTTTGTGTTTATAATACATAATACATGTTCATGTATATACATGTAAGTATGGTGTTCGTGTGCCGCGCCGTGTGTGTGAATGTGTGCCTGTTTGTGTTTATAATACATAATACATGTTCATGTGTATACATGTAAGTATGGTGTGTGTGAGTTTGTGCCTGTTTGTGTTTATGATACATAATACATGTTCATGTACATACATGTAAGTATGGTGTGTGTGTGAGTGTGTGCCTGTTTGTGTTTATAATACATAATACATGTTCATGTATATACATGTAAGTATGGTGTGCGTGTGCCACGCCGTGAATGTGAGTGTGTGCCTGTGTGTGTTTATAATACATAATACATGTTCATGTACATATATGTAAGTATGGTGTGTCTGTATGTGTGTGCATGCGTGATTGTGTGCTTGTTTGTGTTTGCGTGCGTGTTACATGTGTGCGCGCTCGCATGTTAGCGCGTTGTATTTATATGAGTACAATATACGTACAGTTAAACCTGTCTTGAGCAACAAGTCAAAAGAAGGAGCAAAAGTGGCCTTTAAGACAGGTTGTCGTTTAATACAGGTTAATTTACTTGCATATCAATGGGAAATAACAAATGTGGCTGCTTAAGACAAGTTGCTGCTTAGTTGAGGTGACCGCTTTTATATACGAAAAAATTGTGTTTATTTCTTTTTTTGTTTTATCGACTAAACCATACTTACTTATAATACTTGACATAAATTACCTTTTGTTATTTGAATAAGTATACGTTTTACGTTATGCTCTAATAAATATGTTACAGGTTATTAATTTTGAAATTTTAAAACTGATTATTGAAAACATCGATTATGAAATAATTCTAAATGCAAGATAAATTGTCAGCACCAGTGTTATTATTTTACTTCACAAAACAAAAGTGTGCATTTTTAAATGTACTGAGCATATATATGTATATAGATTATCTCACAGCTGCCATTCATTAACATAAAATACGCATGTCATTTGTCAACATGAAATATCCTACACATATGTCATTTGTCAACATAGAATAGTATACACATGTCATTGATCTATATAAAATACCATACACACGTCATTCATCAACATAAAATAGCAGAAACATGTCATTCATCGATATTAAATACCATACACCATGCCATCCATCAACAAATTATATCATACATATGTCATTTGTCGATATAAAATATTATACACATGCCATCCATCAACAAATTATATCATACACATGTCCTTTGTCGATATAAAATACCATACACATGCCATCCATCAACAAATTATATCATACACATGTCATTTATCGATATAAAATATTATACACATGCCATCCATCAACAAATTACATCATACACATGTCATTCGTCGATATAAAATACCATACACATGCCATCCATCAACAAATTATATCATACACATATCATTTGTCGATATAAAATATTATACACATGCCATCCATCAACAAATTACATCAAACACATGTCATTTGTCGATATAAAATACCATACACATGCCATCTATCAACAAATTATATCATACACATGTCATTTGTCGATATAAAATACCATACACATGCCATCCATCAACAAATTATATCATACACATGTCATTCGTCGATATAAAATACCATACACATGCCATCCATCAACAAATTATATCATACACATGTCCTTTGTCGATATAAAATACCATACACCATACCATTCATCAACAAATTATAATATAATTATCATATACATGTCATTTGTCGATAACAAATATCATACACATGTCATTCATCAACATACAATATCATACACATGTCACTCATTAACATACAATAGCATACACATGACATTGATCTATATAAAATACCATACACATGCCATCCATCAACAAATTCATACGCATGTCATTCGTTGATATAAAATATTATACTCATGTCATTTATCAACAAATTATATCATACGCATGTCATCCATCAACAAATTATATCATATGCATGTCATTTGTCGATATAAAATATTATACTCATGTCATTCAACATAAAACATCAACATACCTCTGCTTACATGCATCTTACAAGACAAAATCCCTTCTTTGTCACTTCTTGATACTTCAAACCTTTATTCCTGTCTTTCATAGCCACCTTTGCATGTAATTCTGGTTAGTAAGGGGTGCGGATGGCTCTGCCTATGTGTCTCTTATTCATAGATAAGTTAACTGAGATATTTAACGCAAAAGAGAGGTGTCTAAACTACCGGTGGCCGAGGGATTAACATTCCCTTTGAAGACAGCACCGTGCTCGGACCAGCCTCTGGTCGGGGAAAGTGGTTATGCCGTAAAATGTCAAGGCAACCACTTGAATAACGACAACGATACCCTATTTTTCCTAGCCTCTGTACCACTAAATACCTCAACTTGAGATTTCCATCGACTCACGTTATCCTCTACCAATGCGTTGAGATGTGGTTTTTTTCTTCATTTCTGTGTGGACTATTAAGCTTAATGAATTCAGGCAAATGTTTTGAGAAAAAAATGAGAATGCTGAGCTAAGTGAAAATCTCAGCTTGAGATGTTTAGTGAATCAGGAGACCCCAACTTAACTAAATATCTCAACTATACCCCCCCCCCCCCCCCCCATACGAGTATGTCTGAAATGCTATAAGTTCATTAACATCGATTATTTGGCACAATAGGCCTAACCTTTACCAGAGACATATAAACATGTAACTAATTCACTGCCTTTACGAAGAGGTAAAGGGATATTTAGATTGCTTTTACGAATTTAATGTGAAATGGTTTAAAGAAATCATTTGGAGAAGTTGTGTTTTAAGTTATATCGACTAGAAAATATCGACTTGATACGTGCAGTGAAATGGAACACCGGGGTATTTAATAGATAATGGTATAAGTGCGACCCGACACAGTTTAACGGTTAAAGTACACATATGCATTCTAAACAACATGAGTGATAAGGATCCGGTTTATACAACTATGTCAGTTGTTGTTGTTGCATATTTAAGTATTTAGCGTCGCTTTCAACAAGTTTTCAGTTGAATCGCGACGATGTCTACCTGAAACAGTATTCTGAGCAGGCACACGGTATGATATCCCACCCAGTCACATTATACTGACACCTGAACCAGACCTAGAACTCTCCTCTTAATACTGAGCGTCAAACGAGAAAGCTTAATTCCCGTACCATATGACTTTGGTATGACACGGCCGGGGATCGAACTCTAAACCTAGCCTGGTTAAATAAGGCGTGAATGGACAGCTTTTTAATTATTCTGATCTCTGGTCTGCTGGCTCGGGAGAGGCAAAATAAAAATCTTTAAAAGGCTCCATAGAGACGTGCAATATGTCGCACTACTCTAACCCATGACCACCGCTTGAGGGCCCATAATCCTCCGTGGCCTAATGGTCTAAGGCGCCATCTCAAGACCGCTTACATCGTACTGCTAAGGTCGTAGGTTCGAGTCCCGCTCGCTCCAAAATATTATGTGAGAAAGTTTGCCAGTTACTTGCGGATGGACGGTGATTCTACTCAGATACTTTCTGAGGTTTTCCTCCACCAATAAAACTGAATATGCCATGTTAAAAACAGTTTTAAACTTAAAAAAAAAGTTTTACATCTATCATGTTTAATCCAAGTATTAAATGGTTGTGCCGCACTAGTTTTAACAAATCATTTGAAAATATGTTGTTGTTGTTGTTGTTGTTGTTGATGTTGATGTTGTTGTTGTTGTTGTTGTTGTTGTTGTTGTTGTTGTTGTTGTTGTTGTTGTTGTTGTTGTTGTATGGTGCTCAGCGTCATTTTCAACATTTTTTCCTTTGATTTTAGTATATTCCATACATATAGCGATACAAAACCCAATACTTCTGAAATATATTTAGCACTCTTTGCCACAGACGACCACCATCTACAAAATAGTATGCGCTTTTCAACATTGTGTCTCTATCCGCAAAACAGAAACGAATAAAGAGTATGTATGCATACGTATTGCACATTTTATTTTCATATTTGCACCATATAGCATGACCTCAGATATGTTTATTTTCATAAGCAACAAAACTTTATCAAAAGTGTCGTGTGTTCTTGTTACAAACTAAAAATAGAAACATTGCTAATAAAACCGCTTACCTGCAGAGAGTAGAAGAGAAAAAAATATCCGAATGTTCACACGAAACATTACCGTTAAATCCAAACTATGCGAACGAAACGTAAATTATGGTGTACGATTTCCCCTGCCACGGCCACGTTAATTGCATTAAGTCAACACTCCGCGAGGAAGTAAAATCACACATGTAGGCTTTCTCTCGCCTACGACAGTATATAAAATTTTCTAATTGAAGACAGTGGTTTAATAACATGGATAGGTCACTGTTGAAGTAAATCAATTCAACCTTTCAGTTTTCCGCTTGAGATAACAAGTTCCGCTCAATTCGTCATAAATATATACCGAAGTGCAATACAACCGAGGCGCTGTGCAGAAATCATTTTATCTGCCATTGCCTTTCGTGGAAATTCCAATAAAGGAAGTTACCGTTCAGGAAAACAAATATTTAACATCGAGCTGTTGATGCGAATTATGAGATATAACCCAAGATGTACGCGATTAAAGTGTTCGTAATTGGTATCCATTTAAAATCATTTAACTCTCAATTTCCTTACGGATATGCCCACTACACCGTCAGACCGTGACATGCGTAAATACGGTCGAGAAACTCGTGTTATTAACAACTGAGGTACAGTGACGGTTGTCAGATCTCCATATGTCGGTGTGTACATTTAATTCGCTGGTATGTTTGCAAACTGCCCGCCATTCGTTTGATTTGAACAGTGAAGCGTTTATATCATTAAGTCAACCTGCAAACTTTGCTGAAAGCTCGACCGCTGCCTGGTGCAATGATTGATTTATATTGCACGTGGAATCTCAGTCAGAGTAGCGTATTTGCAGTGAAGAAGCGGATCTAAAGATGCTTAAGGTTGCTTAACACATACGCCGCAACCAATCGGAACATCGCTCGGCCATTTCCGTAAACGCTATTTCGAACGTTTACGGAAATGGCCGAGCGATGTTCCGATTGACGCCGCAACGGTGCGGCCTATGTGCGAAAGCGCATTGTATAAATAATAATATTTACATTTTTAATCGGCCTAAATAAATTACATTTCATTTACCAATGAAAAACATTTGCAGCTGTCAGTGCTATAAAGGACCAGTTTGTATTTCATTGGTTGCACGATTTTGTTTTGCAGGTTAAGTTCACGTGAGGTTCTCCGCTACCATACCAATCTACAAGCGACTGCCGAGCTGGACAGACGCATGAAGATTTTAACCAGATCGTAAGATCATCACCAACGTCTCATCTACTATACATGGATGGAATTTTTAATTCTGCATTAATATGTTTTTAAAGTGGACCTAGACAGGATCGTTTTTATGCTTGCAAACCATCGAAGCAAAACCATCAATCGGCAATATTCAAGACGACATCATGGTGGTATCCACCTAGGGGGTTAAGCGACGGGTACCTGAATCGACTAGGAACTAAACAGCATCTTCAATGAATCATCATCTACATCAACAAGAATCAACGTACGAACATAATCGACGAATCTACATAATCGACGAATCTACATAATCGACGAGTCTACATAATCATCTTATCCTGATCCAGCCAGTGGTGCAGCACCGGGAGGAGTAGCGAACCTGCCGATGCTGTCCAGTGGCTACATGAACATAATCATCTTTGTATTGCTCGCCAAAATGCCTAGAGCAAAGCTGCGAGGATAAATAAAAACTTCAACACACACACAGCTACTATACAAATGCCCAAACTTATTAAATATATTGATAAAGTCGCCATTACATTCATGACACTGGCTTTTCGGTTTAATGCGTATGCATGTAACTTACTTTTTATATATCAAAATGGCAAAAATAACTGAAAATATAATGTAAATATAAAGATTAAAGATCGAATTTTTAGTTTTCATCAGGTGATGAAAAACATAAGACCATTTCAATGTTGCCGAGAAGCCCTTCTCAAAATTCGGTTTTAGTATTCATTATAATTATACGGCTACAGTGCGGTTACGTTGAGGTGTATTGTGTGAAACGACCTTTATGTGTTTTAAACAGTCGCTAACTTAATGTTTTGTTCGCAAACACTTGTTGGCTGAATATTATTTGTACAACATAAGAGAAACACGAATGTTTGCTTAAATTGTATTGTGCAGCACTTGGATTCCGTCTCTCTGATTCTTAAATTTATAGTTTGTGTGTGTATGTGTGTTTTCACATCTATTTTTTTTTTAATCATTATTAGTCCATAGCCACTGCTCTTGTCGTGTTCATTAATGCGGTTAGATAATCAACGTCTGTGTGGATAAGGCCTACGACTGCGAACCCGGGGATTGCAAGTTCGAAAATATATCTGTACTATAAATAGAATCAAGGAATTATATAGAGATTAATACTGAACATATTTGAAAATTAAAAGTGCAGAGAGGCAAAATAATTAAGTCACTAGACGAAGAGGGGATTTGTTGGGGTGGAGGAGGGGGGGGGGGGGGGGGTTAATTCAGAAATACATCGAACACACTTTCAACATGTACATCTCTTTCAAATATCTGCAATGCAACAATGCTCTCGATAGGAGAATGTAATTCATTCATAATTAGAGATATATAGATACCGCTGAGCTATGTCAGTATGAGTTGCTTCCCCTGTGCTGTAGTACGCCATTTACTCTATCAAATTACAACTCGAACAAAAGATGGTCGTTTCTCGGATATTTTGAGAAACTGGTGAGTTAAAACTATATATGTTGATGTCTCTTTCTATGAAAATTATATAATATAAGCGCATAGTTACCAAACTAAACGAAAAAGAAAACGAAAACCGTTTTGAATGAGTTTCCAATTTAATTGATATTATATTTTCGGACAACACTATTTTCCGGATATACACCACATCGCAGATGATAATATAAGTGTATTGTCATATTGACGTATTCGATCTTATTTGAATTTCTTATATTCTGTATATGAGATGAGAGATCCATAAAATCATACTTATATATTTCCTACAGTTTTCTGAAAACATTTATATAAACAGATATTTATGATATATACTGGTCATACCTATTACCGCGAGTCTAAAACTTTGTAATCTTAGTAAAAAATGGCATAAATAATAAACAGTAATAAACATACTTCATTGTGCTAAGTAATAAACAGTTGGTGGTAAGAATTATTGTAAACAAATGCTGACGCTAAAGAAGTTGGAGCTTTGCGCACGTCTGTGATATTGTTATCATACTGGCATTCACAGTAATAGGTATATCGCGGTATTAGGTAGAAAAGGGATATAATTATATGTAAGTTTGGTTTTAGTTAATTCAAATAATGGTTTGTATTTCAGTAGAGCAGAGGCATTTTAACACTTATGTCACTGTAATTAAGTCACTGAGTAGAGATGTCTAACCATAGACAATAACTTACACAGAGAAGATTAGGAAACTTGCATCTTAGACTGAATTACAGAGGTTTTGTATCACTACCATTTTGTACCAAATTGAGAGGTTTCGTACCACCCATATATTCATGCATAAACTTTATAGTGTTTCACACTATGATCAGGTGTCAGTTTCAAATAAGTATGATATATTTGTCATTATTTGGGGTTAAACTTACAGGTCTAATATATACCAATTGTTGTCTTACACTTTATTTTTTATTTTACTTGTTTTTAATGAATTTTGATGGCTTAGCTTGCGTCTAGCAAATGTGTTATATATATTTGTTTTATCTCCATTTTTAATTGAATCGTATATATATCTAATAATTTGTTATAATTTAATAACTTCTAATTATTTCCATCATATATATCAGTAGTATGATCTATTTTCTACACATGTACAGGAAATAAATTTTTACAAGGGGACACGCGTATTTCACAAAGTAAAGTTTTAAAGACTATATATTTCATATATGGTACAAAACCTCCTTAATTGGTACAAAACCACCCGGTACAAAATTGTGGTGGTATGAAACAACCAACAATCTCCAAACTTAATGTTGATGAAGGACTAAATATTTGGCAAAACAACAAAATTCACAGAATTTTCTTGTACATAAAAATGAAAATTGTAATAACTTTGTTTGTTACCATTGTTGTGTTATGACTTTCTGATCGTCCAAAATTATCTTTATGAAATTTAAATCATTGCTGTTTGGGGGTCAAAGTTGACAATTTTGAATTGCAGTATACAAATTAGGAATTGATAAAACAAATTACTAGGGAATTGAGAATGCTCTCAATTTGTGAAAATTCTACAAAGTAATAACTTTTTATTTGTAATCCTGAGATGAAAGGAAGTGAAGATGATTTTATTTAAAAACAATGTTTCGTGAGAGTTTTCGAAGGACGAGTACATTTCAGGCCATCCTTAAAAAAAATGTTTGTTTGCTGTACTTTGACCCAATATTTCTCATGTAGGTAGATATTTCTGTTGTTGCCAGATTTAGATTTTATATTGTAATTTTTACAAAAATGGACAGAAATCATTATAAAAAGATTAAAAACTTTGAAAGTCAATAAAAAAGTTGAGTAGCTGCTATTTTAAAGGAAATATATCAGGGGAGGGATGGGGGGGGTGGAATCCGAATGGTTTTGTATGTCAAATGCACCAAAACCTGACAAAATGATCGATATTTAAATAGGAGTGGTAAACTTGAAATGAAATTTCAGTTTTAAAAAATATAGACAGCACTTAAATACTGCTTGATGCCATTCAGACTCTTTCTAAGAGAAAACAATTGACCTGTATCAATGGCAGATCTACTCTTTAAAAAAACAGCGTAAGTTTATCGAATTAAATAAAAAAATCAGTCAGTTTGAACTTTCATAGATCTGTCATAGGCTAATGCTGTGTTATATGTCTTTGAATTATCAAAGATAGAATAATACAACTGCCCTTGCAATTGTTAAAAATAATATTTTTAATCTTGTTTATCTGCTAAACTGTGTATTTTTGAGTGGGTTTTAACCCTTTACTTCATAAAGACGCCTTTGGACACCTCTAATATTGAAAGCATTAATTCACCACATATCAGCAATGGATGAATTATGATTATATTAACTGACAGAGTGGAAAACAGTGCAGGAAGTGTTCAGATTGCTCGTCACGAGCAATCTGAACTCTTCCTGCACTGTTTTCAAAGGCCTTCTGTGATTGGTGCGGGAAAACACGTAACTATGGAGTAAAGGGTTAATCAAACGTGTATCTGTTTTACATGTACATGTATATAACAAAAAGATCCCAGTCACATTCAAAATTTTTTCCGTTTCTGAGTTATTATTTTTTTTACAGGTTTGTTGTTTATTTCTTTTATTTTTAATTTTAATTTTTATTTTATCAATTATTGGATGTTCAAAATTAGCAAAGTTGGTTATGTTATCTCTCTGTCTGAGATGACTTATTAGTTTAAGTGTGATAGGAGATTCATCTCACAGGAAGGAAAGTGGTTCATCTTCTATTGACTGATTTTGTCTTGCATTTATAACAAGTTTGAGAATCTCCGTTATCACAAGGAAATTAATGTTTATTGGAATGTCCATATATTCATAAATCTAAAGTGTAGGTGTAGAAATCTTTAGTGGGGGAGAGGGGGAATTTTCCCCCAGAAATTTTTAAAATGTAAATAGCCAATGGTGCATTTTAATTGGATTTGTGTGATTTTTTTCCTATGTAAAATATAATAATTACTTTAAGGAATTTCAATTCAATCAGATTTTTTTATTTTACTGCAGAGCCTGGATCTGCAGTTCCGTCGTGTAGCTATGCCAGTGCTTGGAGCACATTATGGCTTGTTACCCTTCAAAACGATACAAAAAGAGTCAGGCCAGTTAGTGAGTTACCTCATTCTGTAGAGTGTTTGACTATCAATCCAGGCTCGAATCCCTGCTCAGTTACAGTCTCTGTGATGAATTATATTATACAACATTGCGTTTCATTGTCATTCATCTCCTAGTGGAAAAACATATCAGTTACTTGTGAAGAGGGGTGTTTTAGAATACTGTTTAACTTCTAGGTAAGAGTAACTAGGTCAACTGATCATTTGTATGCCCATAATGGCATAAAAATGATGCTAGATATTTAAAAAAACAAACAATGCTTTGATATCTGCTTTTTGAAAAAAGGATAAAACACTATAAATGTCTTAATTTTTTTTTTTATCAAACTGAATATGCATCTCATTATCTTTGATAAATATAAACCAAATAGTTTAATATATTAAATCCACCAAACCATGACAAAAATGATATGTTAATTGGAGTGGTAAACTTTGGTAGACAGCTCTCAAATACTGTTTGGTGACCTTCGCATCGTCATTTTGACTCTTCCTAAGATGAAACAATTTTTACTACGTCTAAACATGTGCAAAGGATTAAATTGAAATCATTTGACTCATTTAATATGTCACAAAATATGTTACCATTTTAAGCGGAAAATCTATTATAGTAGGTGCATAGCCCAAGTTTTTCAATTTAGTAGTTTGGCATGTTTATAAATATAGATATCCTTTTGGCAATACGGGGTCAGCGAGTATATATAGGCATGGTATATTGGTAAAAAATGTCTTAGCCAATTTCAAAATTTTGAAAAATCACGATACAATACCATTAAACTACAGATATTCAAGGTGTAGTAATTTGACTGTTGTAATGAGACTGTATGGTTATATGTGACTGTTTTTTGTATATTTACCATTGTTGATTGGAGAAAACCTTGTCCCTCTGTCTGTCCTGTATCCATCCATCCATGTTTCCATCCATCCATTCATATTTACATGTAAAATTTAGGTATTCTGTTATTTACGGACTATAAGAATTGAATTCAGACTAAAATGTTATTTTGGAATGTCTTTAGTCCAAAGGACTGTAGTCCTAAAAAGTTTTTGGCACAGACTGTTTGACTGTTGAAACCTGTGACTTTCATGCCATTATAAAAAATGCCACCTTCCCAATGTTATGTGTAGTACAATGGGTGATCATAGTTCTAGAGCACGTGATTAATTGAAAATTCATGAATTAAATATTTGACTACAATTAATAATCAATTTATTGCTGAACTAATTTTGAAAAGCTCATTAATGTGACAAAATTATCAGGTACCGTATTCAAATTTAAAAATTCTGATATTTTCTGGAGCAATTTACTTTTGATCATGATGCTGTCCTTAAAAAAATAAATTGTTTCCTGTGCTACCTACTCACTCAAAATTGCAGCTACCCAAACTTTTTTATTGACTTTCAAAGTGTTTAATTTTTTATCATGATTTCTGTCCATTTTTATTTAATCAAAATCAAAATCTGGCCCCCCCCCCCCCCCCCCCCCCCCCCAAAAAAAAATAGCTACCTACCTACCCACCCACAAGAAAAATACTTGGTCGGAGCACAGCAAACAATCATTTTTTTTAAGGATGGCCTGATGGAGCAAAAAAAATTGTGATAACTGTGTTCATTGTGCATCCATTGTCTGACAATTAACAGTTGCCATGTATAATTTCCTTAGTAACCCTGGATTTTACAATGGCTCTTCATAAAATTTACACTTGCCAGGGCTTTTTTTCCTTTAACTTGAAGAGGCCGAAGCCTTTGTAATCGAGCTAAAAAAACGTGTGATTGAGTTGAAATTGGTAATTTTTTTTAAGCTTTAGTTAACTGGAAAATAAAGTGTAACACTGTTAAGATCATATCCATTTTTTTTTATCCCCTTATGTAAGTAAAATTCGCCACAAATTATATTTTTTTATTTTAATTTTGGGATTTCTTTTTGCCTTAATTGAAGCAAAACAAAGCTCTGTCTGTGCTACTGCTTATGTGATCTCGGGAGAAGTTTGCGAACTGGCTTGATTGCACAAAACCTGTCCGAGTTATGACTCCTTGAAATATCAGATTTTGCTTGTCATCACAACAGAGTCAGACGTCTCTTTCAATTCAGACTTCATGAAATATTCAGTGTCATCTCCACAGAGATGCAAAGTTTACATGTAGCTATAGGGAAATTGTAAAAATGATAACTATCTTTATTAAAAAACTGGATGAAATATTCACTGACAGATCCAGAGAAGGGGACAGGCAGTCTGAACCCCTCCAAGGATTCCCAAAATATTGTTAAATGGCAGATTTTTTTGGTTAATTTTATTTTGCTATTTGGACCCCACCCCTGAAATTTGACCCCACTTAACCAAAAATCTTGGATCAGCATTAAAAATTTTTGATGTTTCGATAAGATGGATAGTAGTCTTGCCAGGGTGATGCCCTTTTTCAATTTGTGTTTTTATGCCCCAGCAATTGAAAGGTTTAAGTGTTGCCTCTGTTAATTTAACCCTTTACTTCATATAGACACCTGCGGACACCTAATAATGATGCTTTTGGACACCTAATATAGAAGGCTTTTAAATTATTGGGTGAATTATGTTTGTATTAACTGACAGAGTGGAAAACAGTGCAGGAAGTGTTCAGATTGCTTGTTACAAGCAATCTGAACTCTTCCTGCACTGTTTTCAAAGGCCTTCTGTGGTTGGTGCCGGAAAACGTGTATCTATGGAGTAAAGGGTTAACATTGTGGTATGTTTTATAGCCAGAGCTAGTCAGAGCCAGGTCTCAAGCTGACATTGTGATATGTTTTACGACCAGAGCTAGTCAGAGCCAGGTCTCAAGCTGACATTGTGGTATGTTTTACGGCCAGAGCTAGTCAGAGCCAGGTCTCAAGCTGACATTGTGATATGTTTTACGACCAGAGCTAGTCAGAGCCAGGTCTCAAGCTGACATTGTGGTATGTTTTACGGCCAGAGCTAGTCAGAGCCAGGTCTCAAGCTGACATTGTGGTATGTTTTACGGCCAGAGCTAGTCGGAGCCAGGTCTCAAGCTGACATTGTGATATGTTTAACAGCCTGAGCTGGTGGTTATATAAACCATATATGGACATTCTTGTATGTTCAAGACCGCAGCAGTCATCTAGTGGTAGAGTTTCTGCCTCGCATGCAGAAGGTCGTGGGTTTGATCCCCGAACGGATCATACCAAATACTTTAAAAATGGTACTAGAAGCTTCCGCGCTTGACGCTCAGCATTTAGAGGAACGTTCTAGGTCTGGTCGGCCTGGTGTCAGTATAATGTGACTGGGAGGGGTATCATACCAGTTGTCTGCGGCATGATACTCCAGTAAGACAGAGCTCAGAATTCTGTCTCAAGTAAACACCGTCGCAATATGACTGAAAAATTGTTGAAAGTGACGCTAAACACCATACAACATTGTATGTCCAACTCCTCATTCAATGTAACGCCAATTGATGTAATATTGGTATAGAGATTTACCCTGATTCATGTTGTAGAAATTCGCAATAGATTATGGCACTTTGAATATTTAACATACATGTATATATATACCATGTGTAGTGTCTGTCAGATTCGTCATTCAATAGATAAGTTTGATTGTTGTAATATTTGGTATGGTGATTTGTCATGTTAGGTGCAATGTAGTTGTAAATGTGGTATGGAATTAATGGTGCAATAACTTAAATACATTAATTGTGGCCCTTTGATTAATTAACATATATATATATATGGCAGAGGCCTTGATATTGTGCCTATGGTTTGCATCATAGCTAGGCACTCACCGTAGTCTGGTCTGTACATTTATGTCTCAGGTTATTCACAAATAATTATCTCTATATATATCATACTTTCTGAATGTGCATCTGAAAAGATCCTAAAAATCGGAAATTCGGTTGTTGTGATTTAAATTATTTCCCTTTATATATATATATAGAGAGAGAGAGAGAGAGAGAGAGAGAGATCATTAGACCCATGATTGAAGGGTCATGAGTTGAATCCTCCATCTACAAGTTACTGTATTTATATTTTTGACAATGACTTTCGTATTGGTCTAAGATATATATTTAGTCGAAACTTTGGAATGCATTTTCTTCAACAACATTCCATAGAGTTAAAGAAATGTTTGATTTAAACATATTTTATTGCCAATAATGGGTTGGGCCACATGTTTTCTCAACTTAGATTCGGCCGCTCTTCCCTTATAATTTTTTAACACAGTTCAGTTCATAATGGTTACGTATGAATGATCATTAAGATTGTCAAAAAATGTTAGGCGGACTGGGGGGGTATTGACTCAATTCCAGTTTTAAATAATTTTAAACAACCTACTTTTGCCGAAGAAAATTAATCTTGTGTTATGACCGCAACAGTGATTCTATAGTGCAGTATATATAACTAAATGTTATTTAGCAAGTTTATTTGAAATAATCAAATTAAATTTTTCTAGTAAAATGAAGCCTTGATTTGTATGTCTTTTATTTTAGGTAATGAAAATGGGGTGTATTTCAAACTGATTAAAGGTGCTCTTGTTGTCCAAGTACAAAATGGAAGCAAACTTTGGGGCTAAAGATCTGGACTGTCCAACACATGCGTGTCCAACCCAAAATGTGTTTGACCCGAATACACAACTACACTACACCATCGTGAGTTCCCATGGAAATTTAACAGACATTATCCCAAAAACAGATCCCTCTGGTCTTCAAGCTGACGTCATAGCTACACAACAGCAGCAGCAACAACTGCAACAGCAGCAGCTTCAACAGCAACCTTTGAATCTCAAATCACTGACCGAAGACGAGCTAAACATGCATCTCCTGTCACGTGCCCCAACAACATTTCCCAGTCGTCATCCACCTCCGTATAAACCTATGTGCATGGACGTTGCAAGTAACGCCATTAAAGAGTCAGGCAAACTGTCGTATCTCCCTACAGCAGGGGAACATTCACAGCCTTCAGTCTATTCCACTCCGTTTTTCACTGAGAGTCAGACACAGGCAAGTTCAAAATTATATGCCATAGCCAAGATGGTAGATCCGCAGATGGGCAGGACTTACGGAAACAGTTTACAGTTGCCGTCAAGTCAGTTTTTGAAGTGTGGTAAAGACAAAGGCACACCAAATCCCAGCAACAGCCTAACTTCAAATGAAGAAACACAACCTGATCTTAGAAATTATACTGAAGTTAACCAATCAAACTTAGGAGATTATGGACAGAATACGGATATTGAAATGAATTCCAAACTTAGTAACCAAAGTGAAGACATCACAAACTATGGCTTCTCATTAGATGCACTGTCAAAGTATTCAGAAGTGGAATCTGTGAAAAGTGAATACCAAACTAAAAACACTTTTGGTAATCCAGCAGAAGAGATGAAAGAAGTTGGAGTTGTGACTAATGTTGAGTATGGTAATGATATACATGCAAGGGAACCAGCAGATATCAAGGACAATACTGAGTACAGGATGAAACCAGATCCTGACAGTCATAATACCAGTTATACTGCAGTCGAAATACAGGATAATCACCCCATTGTATCGTGTGTATGCGAGGAAGAAATGGCAAACAGTGATGTCATTTATACACCTATGCAAGAAAAGGGGTTTGTTCAGGAAAAGGGGTTCATTTGTGGTGGGTGTTCGTGTAGATTTTCAACAATATGCCTTCTTCATGCTCATGTGAGAGAACACGGGTCAGGTGGCTCGTACCACTTTGATCACGTCAGTCAAACGGCTTTCCCAAAATATGACACATTTTGCAGTTACACTCAAACTGAAAATACACACTTAGAAGATTTGGAAATAACAAACAAACCTGATTTTAATGGAGAGGAAGTTGAGGACTCTAAACATTCAAGCTCACCAGCTTTGACTAGAAGATCTTCCAAAAAGACTGATGAAGATGAAAAAGATGATGATTTAAATGATTCATCAAAAAGTTCACCTGGTAACAAAATTGGAGGCAGGAAGAGGAAACAGGATTACCCAAAACCTAGCAAACCCAGAATGTACATGATACCTATAGAACCTAAAATTAAAAATAAAAAAAACTTAAAACAGGACAAGAAATCTCATTTAAGGGCTAAGAAAAGAAGTAAGAACCCAAAAGAATCTGTTGCAGTTAAAGTAGATACTGCAGTTTTAACTAATGGTCAGGAGTTGAATTCTGACACTGATGATGTGGAAATGGATTCCACTGATACATTGATTGTAGAAAATGTTGAAAATTTGGAGCAAACTGAACAAAACTTAAAAAGTGATCTGAAATTTCAGGCTAAGACTGAGCCTGTTCAAGAGGACATTCCCCTCTTGGCTGGAAATAAAGATGGGATTGCTGCAATATCCAAACCCTTCAAAAAGAGAGGAAGGGCACGAAGATCTGATATTCAGGGGCAGAAAGCTGTGATTGTTAAAGATCAAATAAAGAATAATGTTACAAGAGCAAGGAAAACAAACAAGCAAAAGCATCCAGTTCAATTGAATGAAAGCAATGTTGAAAAGCAAGTTGAAATAGATAATGACATTGAACATTTTGATGATCAAATTACAAAAGAGATAAAAGACCATAAGAAACCAGCTGTGAAGAAAAAACCGGTTAAAGACAAGTTTGACAGGTTCCAGGTATGTGATATATGCGGATTGACTGTACCAAAACCACAATATGTCTTCCATATGCGACAACATACTGGAGAGCGACCTTACATTTGTGAGAAATGTGGTAAATCATTTGCTCGGAGTCGTTTTCTCACAAAACATTTAGTGACACACGAGGAGGTGAAACCATGGCAATGTCATATGTGTACTGCGCAGTTCTGTCAGAAAAATGAATACAAAATGCACATGGCTGGACATGCAGGTAAGTTATCTATAGGCTTAGGCATGAATATGTAAATTTAATTAATAAGTAACTATTGTATTAATGGTATCAATATATTATCAAAGAGGAAAATGTCCATCTTATTATTATGGTGTGAGCTTCGTCATTCATGTTTTTTGCTGACATGGCCATCAAAGATGGCCGCCAGCCACCTGTGACCCCGGTCCCGCCTAGTTTTAAATTTGGAAATTTCAAACATGATCTTCTAAATCAATGAACAAATTACCTTGAAATATTGAGAGTTATATTCTAGTAATCCTGTACTTCAATTGTATTTTTTATGTCCACCAAATGGCCGCCAAGTTTTATCTAGACTTGTATAAGGAAAAGGTCTCCAAAATCCTTTGTTTCTGAAACTACTAAGTTTTGATAAAACATGTATCTTGGAAGTTTGAAGGTGCCTTTTCAGATTTAGTGTTTTTGTTGACATCAGTCACTCAAGGCGGCCACCAGGTCCTGTCGAGTTTTAGATTTTGAAACTTTGAATTGCATCTATTTCCATTAAAATTTTATTTACTTATTATGATTTGTTACCAAATTTATGTTTTTTATGTCCAAGCATTAAAACCCTTTACTTCATAAAGACGCCTTTTGATGCCTCTAATATTGACGCCTTTGGACACCTCTATAAAGAAGGTTTTTTAATTATTGGGGTGAGTTATGTTTATATTAATTGACAGAGTGGAAAACAGTACAGGAAGAGTTCAGATTGCTCATTACGAGCAATCTGAACTCTTCCTGCACTGTTTTCCAAGGCCTTCTGTGATAGGGGCAGGAAAACGCGTATCCACGGAGTTAAGGGTTAAACAAGATGGTCACTGGGCTCTGGTAATTTTTTCATCGGTTTATGTAGGGTTTGATAAGTATTTTGCTGAAATTGTTCACATCAATTGGAAAGTTATCCAAGAAGGCCAACATACATGTTACTCCACCCCCTTGATGTTTTTGGAACTTTCAACAGTTGCCTGGTGTCTGTCATCTGCCAAATTAGTTGACCCCTGGATATCCCAGGGAAAACCCAACTGTCATCTGCAATATTGGATGACCCCCGCATTATTCAGGGAAAACCCAACTGTCATCTGCCAAATTGGATGACCCCTGCATAATTCAGGGAAAGACCCATCTGTCTCTGCCAAATTGGATGACCCCTGCATAATTCAGGGAAAGACCCATCTGTCTCTGTCAAATATGATAACCCCTGCATAATTCAGGGAAAACTCAACTGTCATCTGCCAAATTGGATGACCCCCGCATAATTCAGGGAAAACCCAACTGTCATCTGCCAAATTGGATGACCCCCGCATAATTCAGGGAAAACCCAACTGTCATCTGCCAAATTGGATGACCCCTGCATAATTCAGGGAAAGACCCATCTGTCTCTGCCAAATTGGATGACCCCTGCATAATTCAGGGAAAACCCAACTGTCATCTGCCAAATTGGATGACCCCTGCATAATTCAGGGAAAGACCCATCTGTCTCTGCCAAATTGGATGACCCCTGCATAATTCAGGGAAAGACCCATCTGTCTCTGCCAAATTGGATGACCCCTGCATAATTCAGGGAAAACTCAACTGTCATCTGCCAAATTGGATGACCCCCGCATAATTCAGGGAAAACCCAACTGTCATCTGCCAAATTGGATGACCCCCGCATAATTCAGGGAAAACCCAACTGTCATCTGCCAAATTGGATGACCCCTGCATAATTCAGGGAAAGACCCATCTGTCTCTGCCAAATTGGATGACCCCTGCATAATTCAGGGAAAACTCAACTGTCATCTGCCAAATTGGATGACCCCCGCATAATTCAGGGAAAACCCAACTGTCATCTGCCAAATTGGATGACCCCTGCATAATTCAGGGAAAGACCCATCTGTCTCTGCCAAATTGGATGACCCCTGCATAATTCAGGGAAAACTCAACTGTCATCTGCCAAATTGGATGACCCCCGCAAAATTCAGGGAAAGACCCATCTGTCTCTGCCAAATTGGATGACCCCTGCATAATTCAGGGAAAACCCAACTGTCATCAGCCAAATTGGATGACCCTTGCATAATTCAGGGAAAGACCCATCTGTCTCTGCCAAATTGGATGACCCCTGCATAATTCAGGGAAAACCCAACTGTCATCAGCCAAATTGGATGACCCCTGCATAATTCAGGGAAAACCCAACTATCATCAGCCAAATTGGATGACCTCTGGTTTATATATCGATGGTTCATGGCAACACTGCTCTGTTATCTTATTTTTTATATTTATATGCAGATAGAACAGTATTGTGCTGAGTCCTAAATATATTCTCCCACAAAGTCTATATGCAGATAGAACAGTATTGTGCTGAGTCCTTAATACATTCTCCCACAAAGTCTATATGCAGATAGAACAGTATTGTGCTGAGTCCTTAATTCATTCTCCCACAAAGTCTATATGCAGATAGAACAGTATTGTGCTGAGCCCTCGATACATTCTCCCACAAAGTCTATATGCAGATAGAACAGTTTTGTGCTGAGCCCTCAATACATTCTCCCACAAAATCTATATGCAGATAGAACAGTTTTGTGCTGAGCCCTCGATACATTATCCCACAAAGTCTATATGCAGATAGAACAGTATTGTACTTAGCCCTTGATACATTCTCTCACAAAATCTATATGCAGATAGAACAGTAATGTACTGAGCCCTCGTTACATTCTCCCACAAAGTCTATATGCAGATAGAACAGTATTGTACTTAGCCCTCGATACATTCTCTCACAAAGTCTATATGCAGATAGAACAGTATTGTACTTAGCCTTCGATACATTCTCTCACAAAGTCTATATGCAGATAGAACAGTATTGTACTTAGCCTTCGATACATTCTCTCACAAAGTCTATATGCAGATAGAACAGTATTGTACTTAGCCCTCGATACATTCTCTCACAAAGTCTAGGTGGGGATTCTTCAAACTGTCAGAGAAGTGAATGTTGGCCTATAGATACTGATAGAATGCACTCAAATCTCTCATGTTAGCTTTACTTCAGTGGTGGTCTGGGATTAAAGTGGCTGCCTTACAGAAGATGGTGGGCTTGATAACTGGCCGGGTCATACTAAATATTTGAAAAATGGCACTAGAAGCTTCTACGCTTGACACGTGACATTTAAAGGATAAGTCTGCGGTGTCAGTATAATGTGACTGGGTGTGCAGGGCTCTTGCTCGCACTTTTGGGAATGGGGTCGGGGCCCCTGACTTTAGGAAAATTAGCGTTATTTTTAAAGAAAGTGGGAAAATTACATATCACAGGTTTAGTGAAGTGTATATTAAATGTATAAAAAATGTGATGTTCTTGTAGAAGACAACATTAAAATCAAAATAAAAAAATTTCCAAACTTTTACCCCAAATATTTCTTTGCATTTAGAAATTGGGAATTTTGTTATTTTGGATTGGTAAAAGAAAGATACTATTTGCTATTGGGAATGGGGCAGAATAACGGCCCCAAAAATGGGCAAATGAGAGCCCAGGTGTTGTATCATACAATGTGTCTACGGTGTGAAACTCCAGTGTGGCAGCACTGCGAATACTGTCTCAGTACGCGATATAACTGAAATTGTTGAAAGTTGTGCTAAATACCGTAAAATGTCAACAACACTTTAAGCTACTTTTTACTCCACCTTATTCAAAGGGTATAGCTGGTTGCAACTTCCTTTTTACTTATGTACAATTACCGGTACTGCTGTTTTATCACTTATCTCCAAAACTTCATGTGTAAAAGAAGGAAATTGCCTATCAGCCTTGTCGTCTTTCATTGAGCATTTCTTACATTCAGTTCAGAGTATATACATGTGATGTGGACTGATATTATGAAAAAAATGTGTAAATATTTCAAGTACCGTATTCTGCATGATTGTACAAGTTTAGAAAACATGATTTATTCATTCGGCCATTATAAATTAATCGCTAGATTACTATCCCTGCTCGCCCCCTTATTTTCATACCACCCCAACCCTTTTTATTTTCATTAAAAAAAAAAATTAAAACTAAAAAAAATGTTTGTTTTTAGCTCTACTGGCCAAAGGCAAGAAGTGCTTATGTGATGGCACGTCGTCTGTCGTCTGTTAGCAGCACTTTCTCTGAAACCACAACGCTAATTAAACTATAACTTCACATGGATGTTTCTATTGCAAAGGAGACTATACAGAAGATTTTTTTTTATCTGAAATTCAAGATGGCCGCCATTACAAAAAATAGTCCAAAACTTAAAAAATCTTCTTCTCATGAAAGGCACAACAGATTTTCAAAATATTTATGTAGTAATGATAACCAACTATAGTTTTGTTCGACTCCGAGAATTCAATTAGGGACACATGTCATTATAATAAATATATGTTGTTTATTTTTTAAAATGGAAATGATTTTGCCTATATCTTCACAGAAGCATTGTTTGGTGAATGAGGTTCAGATTTGTAAAAATGACTGGGTTCCACTGTCTTAAGGGGTCAGGAGGGGCCCAAAAAGGGTAAAAATTGGGAATTAAAAAATTTGAATATAAGATAAGACATAGGAAATAAGATTTGGCTCAATAAGGAGCCAAAGAGGGTATTTATTGTGGAATTTCAAAAAGTGCTATGACCATTATGAGTCAGTAGAGCATCCTCAGGCCCTCTTGGGCTTCTTGTTTTTGTTAAAAATAACATCAAAAGTTTTAAAAATGAAAATAAAAAATAAAATCCTCCCGCCCTCGCCGTTTTAAAGAAAAAATTTGGATGATAATTTAGCAACTAATTTATGAAAACCTTAAATGCAAAATTTCCTCAGATATCAGATACAGATATCAAGTCAAACCTTGCTTAAGCAGCCAGTCAAGGGAAGAAACAAAAGTGGCCTTTTAAGACAGGTGTTTGTTAAATACAGGTTAATTTAATCTATATCTAGAAATGAGAACTTTCAATTGTGGCAGTTTAAGACAAGCAGCTGCTATATAGAGGTGACCGCTTACACAGGTTTAACTGTACCTAATACTTTCTATCTCACCTAAGGTTAGAGATTATAAGATCTTACATGGGTTTGAGGTTTGGATAAAAAATCCATCTCGAGGGATGACTGTTTTGGCGAGAAAGAGGCTCTGCCAAGTTCCAATGAAAACAGTTATCCCAAGTGACAGAATTTTATATCCTAACCCTAAAAGCAACAAATGATTCTTTTTCTTGCATACTGAACATATTAAATAAAACTTAATTTATTATTATAGATTTTAGAATAATAGCTTTTTAAGATGTTTAATTACATGATTTGCATCATATATTTTATACGTTACGTTATATAGATGGTTTCAACTTTAAAGCTCTAGAATTTTATCTCAGCCCTAGGGTGAGATAGAAATGTCTAACCCCAGTAAAAATGCAGATGTCTTTATTCAGTATACAAGAAAACTTCCTCACTTACCACATAAGGATGCCTAATGTTTCTATCTCACCTTAGGGTCAAGATAACTTCCTTATGTACAAGATAAAGTTACCTGATATTTCTATCTTACAAAAAGGTTGAGATAAACTTCCTCACATGCCAGACATGGTTACCTGATATTTCTATTTCACACTAGGGTTGAGATAAACTTCCTCACATGCCAGACAAGGTTAGCTGATATTTCTATCTCACTCTAGGGTTGAGATAAACTTCCTCACATACCACATAAGGTTACCTGATATTTCTGTCTCACCTTAGGGTTGAGATAAACATCCTCACATACCACATAAGGTTACCTGATATTTCTATCTCACCCTAGGGTTGAGATAAACTTCCTCACATACCACATAAGGTTACCTGATATTTCTGTCTCACCCTAGGGTTGAGATAAACGTCCTCACACACCACATAAGGTTACCTGATATTTCTATCTCACCCTAGGGTTGAGATAGACTTCCTCACATACCACATAAGGTTACCTGATATTTCTATCTCACCCTAGGGTTGAGATAAACTTCCTCACATACCACATATGGCTACCTGATATTTCTATCTCACCCTAGAGTTGAGATAAACTTTGATCAGTCATTAGACGCATATTACTGGATTTGTATCATTTGGGATAATGTCCAATGAAGTGGTTACGATCCCGAGCAATATGTGCATGATTTTATCTTCACACTAGTGATTTCATTTCAGTAATTCGACACTTCCATTAAAATATCTGTTTCCGTCACATTTTGATTGATTTGAATTTCCAAATCATTTGTGTTTTATTTGTAAATGATTAATGAAATCCTTCATAAAATGAAAAATTATAAAGATTTTTCCTGGTATGCTGCCTGTACATTTAACACTTTATGTAAACCTGGTCAGAAGATTTAATCATGGTTTAATAAATGGTCAGGAACTGGGTAAATAAATCTAATTTGAATACTTCGGTATTTATAAGGAAATATAATATTATCAGATTTTTTTCAAAATTTTAAAATTAGCTAAAACATTTTTTTTAAATAAATAATGCCAAATATATTAAGCATGACAAAATAATATTTATTTAAAAATGCGAAAAGGGTACCGTATTTTGATCAGAGATTTCCTAACTTGGGCTATGCACCTAGATTTCCTGCTTAAAATTGCAACATATTTTTGAATATTATTTTTTAATTATATTTTTGACTTATTAGCCCTATGCCTCTCAGAGAAGACTTTCCACGCCTGTATGAGTCACATGATTTCATTTTGATTTCAGTTTTATCTGTTATACAGATTTAGATATAGTAAAAATGGTTTCGTCTTAGAGTCTGAACAATGATGTGATTGTCATCAAGCAGTATTTAAGTGCTTCTTATTTTTAGAATGGGGATTTCGTTTACCATACCAATTTAAATAACACTATTTCACTTTTTGGTGGAATTGTCATATATACCAAACCATTCGGACTTTATTTTTTAATGACAATGAGATGCTTTTTATGGTAAATCTATTTTAGTGTAATCTGGAAATGAAGGCCAAGTTGAGAAATCTCTTTTCAACATTATTGTTAAGCATGTTTAAATAGATATTTTTATGGCACTATGACACTAAGATTTATTTTTTTTTAAAAAATCCTGATAATATTCCTTTAATGGTTTGCTTGTGTGTCCACCCATGACAATGCTCGGACTATGTAGATCTGTGTATGACTGTAACAAACTAAAAAATGTGGTAGAAGGGTACTGAGGCTGCAGTGCAGACTCAAGAGAGGAGGAAGAAATTGTTACCAAAGTAATATTTCATTAATATGTTTAATTGATGGTAGTAATTTTATAGATTAATATTTTCAAAGAATTCCTTGGAAATTTATTAACCCTTTACTTCATATAGACACCTTTGGAGACCTCTAATATAGATGCCTTTGGACACCTAATATAGAAGGCTTTTGAATTATTGGGTGAATTATGTTTAATTTAACTGACAGAGTGGAAAACAGTGCAGGAAGTGTTTAGATTGCATGTTACAAGCAATCTGAACTCTTCCTGCACTGTTTTCAAAGGCCTTCTGTGATTGGTGCAGGAAAATGCATATCTATAGAATAAAGGGTTAAAACAGTTTTGAGAATGTGTTGATCAATTTTTCAATACTACTGATTGATATTTCATCACCTTGACAATGCTACAATAGATGTGCTAAATATTAATTTGTAATTTAAATTAGTCTTGTGTCTCATCAAGTGGAAGCAGATGTGATGGACCTCCCATCCACATTGGTTCTGCTACATTATAATATGAGATGGTGATGATGATGATAATTTTATTTATCGTCGCCACCAGTTGCACATTTGGGCGACGCCTCCAAAAGAGTATTTGTTATTTTAAAATTTGGCGGAAAGTGCCCAGACATAGAAGACCCTTTTGTAGTATCCCTAGTTCTTTTACATGCCCGGTATAAAACACTGATATATGGGATATATGTTAAAGTCTCTTTCAAAAACAAAAGACAGATAAGTATTTTTAGTTTAAGGAGAGAGTGTGTGTGTATGGGGGGGGGGTTGAACTTGCAATGCCCGGATTTGCAGTTGTAGGCCTAAGTCTCATCTGAAAGACTGATAAGTATTTGATTAGTTAGTGGAACGGTCAGGGGATTGAACCTGTGACCCCTGTGTTTGCAGTCCCAGGCCTTGACCACTGGGTCACAGTAATCCGCTCCTATAAAAATCAGATGCCTTAGTTAGCCTCTATTAAGGATTGTTAAGGTGATAATGATTTTGAGTGACAGACATTAGATTTGTTAATGAATGGAGGTATCCAACAGAATGGAGATTAATTAATGCAATTAGGCCGGTGTGAAAGATCACTGGATGATTGATAGAATAAGTTTGTGGCTAGAATGAGAGTGAGAGAGCGAAGTTGTGCCTCCTGTTTTTAAGATGTTGTGCCTCCTGTTTTGAAGTTGTGCCTCCTGTTTTGAAGTTGTGCCTCCTGTTTTTTTACATTAATTGCTCTGTTACTATCAACAATGAAATATCTCATTTCTTAAATTCCTAAATATGGCCCATATTTTTTTGCAAAAACTTTGCATAATGCAGTACAATCATATCAATTATTTAAATTGATCTTGTGTTTTGTTATTTGCCAGGTGACCATCCCCACCCATTGAATCTTCTTGATTTATCTGGTTTTGTTATTTTCCAGGTGACCGTCCCCACCAGTGTAATGTATGTGAGATGCGCTTTCTAAGCAAGACTAGTCTCCTCACTCACCAGGCCAACATACACATGGGACTGACGCGTTTTGAATGTGAGGTATGCAAGCGACGGTTCTTCAAGCGCTCTAGCCTCAATGTTCATCAGGCCACTCACTTTGAGGCGACACTAAAGTGCAGTTATTGTGACAGAAAGTTCCGCGATAAAACTGGATTAAAGCGCCACGAGAGAATACATACTGGTGTTAAGAAGTTCATGTGTCATATCTGTGATCACGCCTTTATACAAAGCACGCCATTTTGGTCTCATATGGAAAAACGTCATTCTATGAATAAGGTCAAGGTCAAGGAAATGCTTAAAGAAATAAAAGAAGTGAATAGGAGATCGGGAATAAAAACAGAAATAAGTGTACTGCCTCGTGCAGTACAAGATGGGCCAGATGAACTTCCGGAAATGGATTTGAAAACTGACGGTGTAAGTAGGTCAAGTCAAGTTGACGAGGAAGCGAAGCAGTCCATTGTAGATCATCAGGAAGTGATGGCAAAGATTCAGGATCTGGTACAGCATAACATCGGGCAAGTGTCACATGAATTACAAGAGCAAACCCACTTATACAAACATTACCCAGAAATCAAGGTCCCTACATTGAATGTTGCGCCCGTTGCTACGTCTGAACAGGACATGTCGGACTTGTATAATCAGCAGCTTGACGCGACAGATTCATCTGCCTCAATGATGGCACGTCATTATGGATTCACTGCTTCCACTTCCTCCAGTAACCCAACCCCCTTGCAGTTACCAAGTACACTATCTGCTGTTGATACAGCATCCACCTCTGTCTCTCAGCCCATAAACTTATCCAATCAACTACACAATCTCTCTAACCTACCAATGGCCTTACAACATGCCCTTAGCATGGGAGGACTCAGTGCCCCGGTAAGCTCATTACATCACCATGGGTTTATTGGGGTAAACACTTTGCAGCAGGCCCTGGACTACACCAGTAGTCTTCCCCAGTCAGCATCCTACACAGATATCTCTCATGATAGAGTACTCAATCAGCCACAGTGATTAACATGGTGCCGGCTGCCTAAAACTCAAAAATTAATTGAAATTATCAGCCTGTGACTGACCTGTGCTGATCATGGAATCAATCTCAGTTCTTTGCTTTGATCATCATCCCAGGCATTAAAAATAGTTGTTTAACAAATTAAGAAAATATAACCGAAATCATATCTGAAATTGCTTTGTATTTCTTAAATTGCTACTTATTTCTAAAATTGCTCCATTTTTTTCTGAAATTGCTACTTATTTCTAAAATCACCACTTATTTCTGAAATTGCTACTTATTTCTGAAATTGCTACTTATTTCTGAAATTTCTATTTATTTCTGAAATCGCTACTAATTTCAATAGTATGTTTCATTATCATCCTCTCTTAAGTGTATCTTTTGTTTGTAAACTTCATTTTGTATTCAAAATGGCTGCCATGGAAATTTTAAGATTAATTGATTGTCACGGCACAAGGATTAAACAACTGATTGTGTTTTAAATATTGGTTCTCCTGTTTCATCTGTATCATAGTTTTCAGATGACCATCATAGTGTTCCTTTGCTACAATGCATGACTTAAAATTGGGAATGTATGTACACTTTCAAACTTGTCCGAATGTGCTTCACTATTTTAACCCGGATGTTATACCAAAATAATTTACACGTAAGATGAATAATGGACATAAATATGACTTTATATGTTAATGAAATTTCAAGGGTTTAAATTTTATTTCTTTGTAAAGTCCTTAACAAGATTCAGCGGAAATCCGTCCTTCCATCAATCCACAAACAAGTGTAGACAAAATTTGTGTCTGAACTATGTAAAGTGGGTGGTGCTTAAAGACAAGATTGCAGTATTTAAAAGGCACACATCGCAATTTTGAAATAAATTTTCTGAACTATATACGGGTACCCACATAATGCAGATATGATTATTATTAATACTCCATTATGTATGCAGACCCTCAATTTTATTTTTTCATTATTTTATATAACAAAATCTGTAAAATAAATTTTGACTTCATCTGGTTTTGTTTCTTTAGCTCACCTGAGCCGAAGGCTTACAGGTGAGCTATTGTGATCGCCTGGTGTCCGTTGTCCGTCGTTAACTTTTAGCTTTTAACAACTTCTCCTCTAAAACCACTGGGCCAATTTTGATATAACTTCACAGTAATGTTCCTTGGGTGACCCTCTACCAAGTTTGTTCAAGTTATCTTGATTCATAAAAAAACATGGACCCCCAGTGGGCGGGGCAAGTTTAATAAGTAAAAACTTAAAAAAATCTTCTTGTCAGAAACTACTGGGTTGATTTTAAAATAATTTCACAGAAATGTTCCTTGGGTGACCTCTACCAAGTTTGTTCAACCCATCTTGATTCATAAAAAAAGCATGGTGGCCAGGGGGTGGGGTTAGTTTACTATATAAGATAAAGTAAAAACTTAAAAAATCTTCTTGTCAGAAACTACTGGCTTAATTTTAAAATGATATCACAGAAATGTTCCTTGGGTGACTCTCTACCAAGTTTGTTCAAGCTATCTTGATTCGTCAAAAAACATGGCAGCCAGGGGGTGGGGTTAGTTTTATGTCAAATTAATGTCCTTGTTTTATAGCATAAATGTCTGTATGTAGCAATTATTATAAGAAGAGGTAATAAACTCTTTAAATAAACTTTTTTTTTGCTATTATTATACAATATTATACCGGATATAAGTTTTAAAAGATAATTCATCATAAAAAGATGAATGATACCATTATAATCAATGATTGAAATATTATTCATAAATCATGAACCATTTTAAAAAAGGTGCTTTTCTGAATATAGAAGTCAGAGTTTTTATGGTTCAGACAGGGATGGTTTACTGCTTCATTATAAAGCAATACCATATTTTTACCTAGTTTCTTCACAGCAAGAAGTCTGCTTGAGATTTTCAGTGTCAAAGTGTACTTGAAATCTTGGAGGAGGAGCTTAATTGTTTTTGGGGGAGAGTGCACTACGACAAAGATTCTTTCAAGCAATAGGCTTTGGGAAGGCTTGTGTTTGAAACTCATAGGAATATTTATTGTGCTGGAACTGTGGATTGTTTCATGCACAATAGTTATGTATGATGCTTTAGTTTGAAACCGTTCTCAAACGTTAGTTTTGTACTGGAACTGGATTTTTATCTTAGTTCAAAGACTTAGATTTGGATCAGTCTCAAAACGTATAGGCAACTATAGTAAAAACTTCAAAAGCCTTCTTGTCAGAATCTACTGACCTGATTTTGATGTAATTTCACTGACATTTACCTTGGGTGAACCACTACCAAGTTTGAACTCTTCTACGCTTTTTTTACATCTTCAAAAACAAATCAAAATTCTAACTACTTGCCCATTCATCTTTCAGGAATTTTGAGGGTACATGTATGATATAAGCTACTTAAGTTTGGTGACTCAAGGTCAGTCAGGTGAGCGATATAGGGCTATCTTGACCCTCTTGTTATTATTTTGGAAGGGGAATAGCTCTAGTAAATGGTTTAAATACACCTTATTAATACATTTGTGGTCTTGAATCTATAACAAAAACTGTAAAATACATTTTAACTTATCAGGTTTTTTTTTTGGTATGGTAGAAAAACATTACAAATAATTATTGATTTGTATCGTTAAATATCTTTTTACCCATATTTATATAATTAGCTTGTGTTATAAAAAGGTTTAAAACAATTCCTCAATACTGAAGTTTGAGAAAGTAATATTTGAAGATTAATATTGGAGATGTAAATAATGGATTTGATGTGTGAACATCAGTAACAATTATTTTAAAATTGCCATGTGTTCATTAAAATACATCATGTGCATCAAGTGTTATGCATTGCTCTTGTTTTTAGCTCACCTGGGCCAAAAGCTCATAGGTGAGCTTTTTGTGATCACTGTGTCACCCTGTGTCCATCTATCGTTAACTTTTGCTTCAATTGACTCTTTACAAATGAAAACTTTCTTCTCAAGAACTTATCAACCAAATTTGTTCATATTTGGTTTAAATGATCCATCTGAGTAAGGGTTTTGGTTTGTTCAAATGAAAGAGCTAGGGTCTATTGATGCCTAGTAAGGGAACTTTGGCTTTTACAGGGGAATTCTATGGGGATAAATGTGCTGTATAATGTTATTTCCATTTTCGCAGTACTTCAAAGGCTTAATCCATTCAAAGTTAAAAAGGAAGTTGTAAGTGAAATCAGGTGAGCAATTTAGGTTCATTTGAACCTCTTGTTTTACAAGAAAAATTGCATCAATAGTCCTGCATTTTCAAGGTTTGTTGTAATTTTAGCTCAGTGGCTTTGCATTGATGTTTAATTCTACATATTGTATATTTTTTTAGCTCTACTTGCCAAAGGCTAGAAGTGCTTATGCAATGGCGTGTTGTCCATCATCTGTCGTCTGTTAGCAGCACTTTCTCTGAAACCACTTGGCCAATTAAACTGAAACTTCACATGGATGTTTCTATTGCACAGGAGACTATGTATACAGAAGATTTTTTTTTCGATCTGAAATTCAAGATGGACACCATTACTAAAAATAGTCCATAACTTAAAAAATCTTTTTCTAATGAACAGCCCAACAGATTTTCAAAATGTTTATGTAGTAATGATGACTAACAGTTTCTATAGTTTTGGTAGATTTGTTCAAATGGTGTCCCTAGGGTTAAAAATGACCCGCTCGAGGGTTCAATTAATAGGAGACACATGTCATTATAATGATTTTTTTTTTTGAATGGAAATGATTTCGCCTATATCTTCACAGAAGCATTGTTTGGTGAAAGAGGTTCAGATTTGTAAAAATGACTGGGTTCCACTGTCTTAAGGGGTCAGGAGGGGCCCCAAAAGGGTAAAAATAGGGAATTACTTAAATTGTTTTCTTAAGAACTTGTATGTCAGATTTGTTCATATTTGACATAAATTATGGCTATGTGTAGGGGTTTGATTGCAGATAAGAATTTAGGGGCTAAAATTTATAGGGGCCCTGTAAGGGGACTTAGAATTTTACATAGGAATACTAAAGAAAATTGAAAATTCTCTTTTTTTTCATGTTTTCTGAAACCACAAGGCCAATTAAACTGAAACTTCACATGGATGTCTATTGCAAATGGGGACTATACAGAAGATTTTTTTTTTCGTTCTGAAATTCAAGATGGCCGCCATTACTAAAAATAGTCCAAAACCTGAAATATCTTCTTCTCATGAACGGCCCAACAGGTTTTCAAAATGTTTACGTAGTATTGATAACCAACTATAGTTTTGTTAGATTTGTTCAAATGGTGTCCCTAGGGTTAAAAATGACCCCGCCCGAGGAATCAATTAGGGGACACATGTCATTATAATATATATGTTTTTTAAATGGAAATGATTTTGCCTACCAGTATATCTTCACAGAAGCATTCGTTGGTGAAGGAGGTTCAGATTTGTAAAAAAATGACTGGGTTCCACTGTCTTAAGGGGTCAGGAGGGACCGTAAAAGGGTAAAAATTGGGAATTACAGAAATAGTTTTCTTAAGAACTTGTATGGTTCATATTTGACATAAATTATCCCTATGTGTAGGGGTTTGATTGCGATAAGAATTTAGTGGCTAAAATTTATAGGGGCCCTGTAAGGGGACTTAGAATTTTTCATAAGATACTATGGGAAAACAGAAAATTCTCTTTTTTTTAGTGGCCTTGTGGATTCAGAATAGATTAATCTATTCTGAAACCACAAGGCCAATTAAACTGAAACTTCACATGGATGTTTCTATTGCAAAGGAGACTATACAGAAGTTGTTGTTTTTTTTCGATCTGAAATTAAAGATGGTCGCCATTACTAAAAATAGTATAAAACTTAAAAAATCTTCTTCTCATGAACGGCACAACATATTTTCAAATTGTTTATATAGTAATGTTAACCAACTATAGTTTTGTTATATTTGTTCAAATGGTGTCCCAAGGGTTAAAAATGATCCCACTCTGAGGGTTCTATTAGGGGACACATGTCATTATAATAAATATTTTTTATTTTTCAAATCGAAATGATTTTTCCTATATCTTCACAGAAGCATTGTTTGGTGAAGGAGGTTCAGTTTTGTAAAAATGACTGGGTTCCACTGTCTTAAGGGGTCAGGAGGGGCTCCAAAAGGGTAAAAATTGGGAATTACAATAACTGTTTTCTTAAGAACCGTTATGTCAGACTTTTTCATATTTGACATAAATTATCCCTATGTGTAGGGGTTTGATTGCAGATATGAATATAGGGGCTAAATTTACATAGGAATATCATAGGGAAAACTTAATTGTTTCATTTTGCATCCGTGTACAAAAAAAATTCTTTTTAAAATTTGAATCATTTCTGCTCATGACAGATATCACTAATAGTGGGTGATTGAAGTTCTGACAAAGTAAGGGGCTGGTTTGTATAAGTGTTCTGTACAGGGGACTATATTTTTTTTGCAGAAGAATGGTATGGGAATTTCAAGTATTTCCTTTTCATCGCAATTAACTTTTTGTTCAGTATAGGTGTGGTGGGGGTATTAATCCATAAGTTGTTAAGACGACCCCCCAAAGAGGGTAAATATTGTGAAATTTCAAAAAGTGCTATGGCCACTATTAGTCAGTAGAGCGTCCTCAGGCCATCTTGGGCCTCTTGTTTCATTTGATAATGATAATGCACTGGTGGATTTTTAGTTATTTAGTAATACACTGGTGTATATTTACCTGTTTAGTAATACACAGGTGTATTTTTACCTATTTAATAATACACAGGTGTATTTTTACCTATTTAGCAATACACAGGTGTATTTTACCTATTTAGCAATACACAGGTGTATTTTACCTGTTTAATAATACATAGGTGTATTTTTACCTATTTAGCAATGCACAGGTGTATTTTACCTATTTAATAATACACAGGTGTTTTTTACCTATTTAATAATACACAGGTGTATTTTTATCTATTTAGTAATACACAGGTGTATTTTTTTTTCCTATTTAGCAATACACAGGGGTATTTTACCTATTTAGTAATATACAGGTGTATTTTGCACTATTTGGTAACACAGGTGTATTTCAAGCTATATACTAATATACTTGTGTATTTCTACCTAGTATTTATTAATACACAGGAGTTGTATTTAATACACTGTAAGTATATTTTGAGCTATTTGTTAATACACAGGTGTTTTTTCACCTATTTAGTAATACACTAGTGTATTTTTTCCTATTTGGTAACAGATATGTATTTTGATAATACACTGGTGTATTTTTACCTTTTTAAAAATACACAGGTGTATTTTTTGCTATTTGGTAATACACTGGTATATTTTTACCTATTAAGTAATACACAAGTTTTTTTTTAGCTATTTAGTAATACACAGGTGTATTTTTAGCTATTTGGTAACACAGCTGTATTTTGATCTATTAGTATTTGGTAATATACTGATAACTTATGTGCCTTTTTGGTAAAACATTGTATATTTTGTGCTGTTTGGTAATATTGTGCCTAGGGAATCCCAGGAACGGTGAATGATAATAAAATAATGGAAATACTGTTGAGAAAACATATAAATTATAACATACAAACTGAAACAAAATTTAGGTTAAAATGTCCATACTAGTATTCTTTCTTTAATAGCCCGTGTGGTTCCGGCTAAGAATAGAATCACTGTCCATCTCTGCAGAGGGGTAGGAATCTTCCGAATGGGTGTCATGTTTATTTTATCATTTTTTGTCATGTTCACAATTGTGGTTAAATTATCGACCCCTGTGTGGCAAGAATAGGATCACTGTGGCTTATGCATGTTGTAAGAAGCGACAAATTGAGTAATACGATAGAATTTGCTGAAACTCTGCAGTTCTGCAGGTATCAAGGTTCTAGGTTCATTCTGCATATTCATTTGTTGATGTATTTTTTTTAATCTGTAAGTTAATTTGTTGTTTTTGTACATGTAGAGTGAACCTGGAATCTTCCTTCCTGTTGGCGTCGAATAACCTATAATGTGTTGGTACGCCGTAAAACCCTATTCATTCATTCATTCTTTCTTTAATAAATAAGAATTATAAAACTATGGATTTTATAGGAGCACATGTACGCGTGTCTATGTTAAATTGCAGAGCATTATAATGTTTGCACAGTATAATTTTTTTTTTTAGACTTTACATTTGTTTAATATATGTACCAGTGATAGCCAGGTGAACAAAATTTAACAGTCAGATTTCTTCATAAAATTTTGCTGCGTCTATAAAATATTTTGAAATACCTTGATAAGCCCAGGTCTTTGGAATTTCCAAGTGTATGTAAAATCTTAGGTGTATGTGTACACAATCACAGTTGTTTCAGAATAATGCATCCCCATTGCAAAATGCTTTGCCCCTGGGGGCATTTATCTGGGGTATATGGTATTTTACAACTCTGTTAGGAGAAGAGAGCTAATAGGGAATTTATCAGGATTGGCTTAAACATATTTTCCCACTATATCATGTCTATATATACTCACTGACCCGTGTTGCCAAAAGGATATCTATTTAAACATGCCAAAATAATATGATAAAGGAAGATTTCCTAACTTGGGCTACGTGCCTAGGTTACACTAAAATAGATTTTCTGCTTTAAAGTACATATTTTGTGACGTATTAAATGAATCACATGATTTATTTTTCATTTCAATTTCATCCGGTTTGTACAGAAGCAGATCCAGGAGTTCAGTGTAGAGGGGTACAACACAAAATATGAGTTAATGGGGTGGGGGGTGCTACGTCATTTTTTAAAAAAAGTGGATCTGCCATTGATATAGGCCTACACATAGTAAAAATTGTTTCATCTTAGAAAGAGTCCAAATGATGTCAAGCAGTATTTAAGTGCTGTTTATATTTAGAATGGGGATTTTGCTTCAAGTTTACCACTCGAATTTAAATAACAATTTTGTCACGTTTTGATGGATTTGACATATCAAATCATTCAGATTTTATTTTTTTTGCTTTTTATCCGTTGTAATAATTACTTTATTTTAAAGACATTTATAACGTTTTTTTTCCTGATATATTCCCTGTAAGATATCGGGGCTATCACTTAATTAAGACTTTTATGCCGACATCATTTGACGAGTGGTGAATGAGTGGGCATTTAGTGTCACCCCTGTCTGCCCATTTGTGCATCCAAAAACATGAATAGGTATTTAGTGTCTAGGATTAAGAGACAGTAATTTTTGGACGGTTGAAAAATATTTAAATTTTTTTGGCTGTTTCTAGACACTAAAAAGATGCTTTGATAAATTGTGGCTAAATTTCAGTTTGGTGCAAAGAAGTTACTTAAATACCCATTTGTTCGAATGAACATTCATGCGTCCGTCTGTCAAATTGGATTTTAATGAATAACTTCGGAAAGGATTGGTGCATTTAATTAATATTTAGTGTAGCTGTATAATTGTTAAATACAGATCACGTTCAATATTTGTCACGTCTTTCAAATTTTACAGGAGTTTCAACCCCTTTTCGACTTAATTTTTAATAAAATATACTAACATGTAGCAGGGGCGGGGCATCAACGCCCTATGGACACATTGTTAGTCTATGTATAGTTTATATATGCATGCCTTCCTTCTGTAGATCTGTAGATGTGTGAATTTTAAAATTGTTATTCATTTAATATGTATTTGTATTGTAATATCTTTTACTGCTGGATTGAATTGTTTTAATCATGTTTTAGAAATCAGATTGTCATGTATAGGTTAATACACAAATGCCTTATAAACTTTGATAATTATTATAAACAGACACTTAAAGTGAGTTGTGGCAAGATTAAGATCACTGTGGCTTGTGCAAGTTGTAAAAGGTGCCAACTGGGTTGTGGATAAATTTGCTGAAATCCCGCAATTCTGCAGGTACTGACTCATAACAGTTACTATTGAATGTTTCAAACTGCACACAAACATAGCACATTCAAAGTGCACTATGAGCACAAAGGAAACATGGATGGAGTTAACCCTTTACTCCATAGATACGCGTTTTCCCGCACCAAACACAGAAGGTCATTAAAAAAAATGCAGGAAGAGTTCAGATTGCTCGTAACACTTCCTGCACTGTTTTCCACTCGGTCAGTTAATATAAACATAATTCTCCCAATAATTCAAAAGCCTTCTATATTAGAGGTATCCAAAGGCGTCTTTATTAGAGGTGTCAAAAGGTGTCTATATGAAGTAAAGGGTTTAACTGTGAATCAAATTTAGTTTTGAATAGTAAACACACTAGCAATCACAAGAAATACACTTAAGTGACCTCAGACTTGCTGAGTGGACTCAGAAATACCACAATCAATCTGTATTAAGCAGCCACCTGCCTTAAGTGGGTCATTTTTACTCTTTCCCTTAAGTGGTTGCTTAAGACAGGTTTGACTGTGTATCATAAAGCAGTAAACTTAACCTTTTATTTAGACTGAAAAAGGTTAAAATCAGTAGTGAGATTAAACGCTAGGGTGGTTTAACACCTGTTATACAGAGACGCATCATTTTACATCACTATAGCGCCAACATCAAATGAACTCTTTCAGCAGTTGAAATAAAAAGTAGTTTATTTAAATATGAATCTTCTTTTTTGCAACAAAACTTATCAATAAAAAATAAGATTATATGTACAGTCAAACCTGTCTTAAGCAGCCACTCAAGGGAAAGAGCAAAAATGACCTTTTAAGGCTGGTGGCTGCTAAATACAGGTTGATTTTAACTTAAATTATGAAACTGGGAAATAGAAAATGTGGATGTTTAATACTAGTGGTTGCTAAATAGAGGTGACCACTTACATAGGTTTGACAGTATATAATTTGTATGATTGAATTCAGTTTAACATTGGTGTAATTATTGTTTAAGAAACCAATCATTTGTCTGTTATATCAATGTGTTCGAATGTTGAAATATTGCAATTGCTTTACACTAGAATCAGAATTGAATGTTGATTGGGTGATAAAAAAATGTAAATTAACTGCAAAAAAGGAGTGCAATCTGTGTGCAAACATTGCAAAACCACAATTCATTGATTTATAAATTAGACAGTAACTGGATATGACAAATGACAGGGCTCTCCCAGCTGGTAATGAATTTGACTGTTAATCCAGGGGTTGTGAGTTTGAGTCGCTGCCAGGCCACAGACTCTGTGATGGTGAACTTTATTCCATGCCCCTTTGAATATGTGAAGAAGTATTCAGTGACTTGCAGGGATGACTTTATATAGTGCTGGTCAAGTTCCTAGCAGGTCCCAGGAATGATTATATGGTTGTCTGACCTCCATTATAAAGCTGAAATACTGTTGTATCTAGAGTTCCCAGGAATGATGATTAGGTTGTCTGACCTTCATTATATAGCTGAAATACTGTTGTATCTAGAGATCCCAGGAATGATGATTAGGTTGTCTAACCTCCATTATATAGCCGAATTACTGTTGTATCTAGAGATCACAGGAATGATGATTAGGTTATCTGACCTCCATTAGATAGCTGAAATACTTTTGTATCTAGAGATCCCAGGAATGATGATTAGGTTGTCTGACCACCATTATATAGCTGTAATTTTGTTGTAACTAGAGAGATTCCAGGAATGGAGATTAGGTTGTCTAACTTCCATTACATGGCTGAAAAACTGTTTTATCTAGAGATCCCAGGAATGATGATAAGGTTGCCTGACCACCATTATATAGCTGAAATACTGTTATATCTAGAGATCCCAGGAATGATAATGAGGTTGTCTGACCTCCATTATATAGCTGGAATACTGTTGTATCTAGAGGTCCCAGGAATGATGATTAGGTTGTCTGGCCTCCATTATATAGCTGAAATACTGTTGTATCTAGAGATCCCAGGAATAATGATAAGATTGTCTATCCTATATTATATAGCTGAAATACTGTTGTATCTAGAGATCCCAGGAATGATGATAAGGTTGTCTAACCTCCATTATATAGCTGAAATACTGTTGTATCTAGAAATCCCAGGAATGATGATTAGGTTGTCTGACCTTCATTATATAGCTGAAATACTGTTGTATCTAGAGATCCCAGGAATGATGATTAGGTTGTCTGACCACCATTATATAGCTGTAATTTTGTTGTAACTAGAGAGATTCCAGGAATGGAGATTAGGTTGTCTAACCTCCATTATATGGCTGAAAAACTGTTTTATCTAGAGATCCCAGGAATGATGATAAGGTTGCCTGACCACCATTATATAGCTGAAATACTGTTATATCTAGAGATCCCAGGAATGATAATGAGGTTGTCTGACCTCCATTATATAGCTGGAATACTGTTGTATCTAGAGGTCCCAGGAATGATGATTAGGTTGTCTGGCCTCCATTATATAGCTGAAATACTGTTGTATCTAGAGATCCCAAGAATGATGATTAGGTTGTCTAACCTCCATTATATAGCTGAAATACTGTTGTGTCTGGAAATCCCAGGAATGATGATTAGGTTGTCTAACCTCCATTATATAGCTGAAATACTGTTGTATCTAGAGATCCCAGGAATGATAATTAGGTTGTCTAACCTCCATTATATAGCCAAAATACTGTTGTATTTATATATCCCAGGAATGCTGATTAAGTTGTCAAACCTCCATTATATAGCTGAAATACTGTTGTATCTAAAGATCCTAGGAATGATGATTAGGTTGTCTGGCCTCCATTATATAGCTGAAATACTGTTGTATCTAGAGATTCCAGGAATGATGATTCGGTTGTCTGACCTCCATTATATAGCTGAACTACTGTTTTATCTAGAGATTCCAGGAATGATGATTCGGTTGTCTGACCTCCATTATATAGCTGAAATATTGTTGTATTTAGAGATCCCAGGAATGATGGTTAGGTTGCCTGACCACCATTCTATAGCTGAACTACTGTTGTATTTAGAGATCCCAGGAATGATGATTAGGTTGTCAAACCTCCATTATATAGCTGAAATACTAGAGATCCCAGGAATGCTGATTAGGTTGCCTGGCCTCCATTATATAGCTGAATTACTGTTGTATCTAGAGATCTCAGGATTGCTGATTAGGTTGTCTGACCTCAATTATATAGCCGAATGACTGTTGTATCTAGAGATCTCAGGAATGAGGGTTTGGTTGCCTGACCACCATTATATAGCTAAAATACTGATGTATCTAGAGATCCTAGGAATGATGATTAGGTTGTCAAACCTATATTATATAGCTGAAATACTGTTGTATCTAGATATCCCAGGAATGATGATTAGTTTGTCTGGCCTCCTTTTTATAGCTGAAACACTGTTGTATCTAGAGATCCCGGGAATGATGATTAGGTTGTCTAACCTCCATTATATAGCGAAAATACTGTTGTATCTAGAGATCCCAGGAATGATGATTAGGTTGTCTGACCACCATTATATAGCCGAATTACTGTTGTATCTAGAGATTCCAAGAATGATGATTAGGTTGTCTGGCCATCTTTATATAGCTGAAATACTGTTGTATCTAGATTCTAGGAATGATGATAAGGTTGTCTGGCCTCCATTATATAGCTGAAATACTGTTGTATCTAGAGATTCCAGGAATGATGATTAGGTTGTCTGACCATCATTATATAGCTGAAATACTGTTGTATCTAGAGATCCCAGGAATGATGATTAGGTTGTCAAACCTCCATTATATAGCTGAAATACTGTTGTATCTAGAGATCCAAGGAATGATGATTAGGTTGTCTGGCCTTCGTTATATAGCAGAAATACTGTTGTATCTAGAGATCCCAAGTATGATGATTAGGGTGTCTGGCCTCCATTATATAGTTGAAATACTGTTGTTTCTAGAGATCCCAGGAATGATGATAAGGTTGTCTGGCCTCCATGATATAGCTGAAATACTGTTGTATTTATATATGCCAGGAATGCTGATTAAGTTGTCAAACCTCCATTGTATAGCTGAAATACTGTTATATCTAGAGATCCCAGGAATGATAATGAGGTTGTCTGACCTCCATTATATAGCTGGAATACTGTTGTATCTAGAGGTCCCAGGAATGATGATTAAGTTGTCTGGCCTCCATTATATAGCTGAAATACTGTTGTATCTAGGAATCTCAGGATTGCTGATTAGGTTGTCATACCTCTATTATATAGCTGAAATGCTGTTGTATTTATATATGCCAGGAATGCTGATTAAGTTGTCAAACCTCCATTGTATAGCTGAAATACTGTTTTATCAAGAGATTCCAGGAATGATGATTCGGTTATCTGACCTCCATTAGATAGCTGAAATACTGTTGTATCTAGAGATCCCAGGAACGATGATTAGGTTGTCAAACCTCCATTATATAGCTGAAATACTAGAGATCCCAGGAATGCTGATAAGGTTGCCTGGCCTCCATTATATAGCTGAATTACTGTTGTATCTAGAGATCTCAGGATTGCTGATTAGGTTGTCTGACCTCAATTATATAGCCGAATGACTGTTGTATCTAGAGATCCCAGGAATGATGATTAGGTTGTCTGACCTCCATTATATACTAGTAGCTGAAATACTAGAGATCCCAGGAATGCTGATTAGGTTGCCTGACCTCCATTATGTAGCTGAAATACTGTTGTATCTAGAAATCTCAGGATTGCTGATTAGGTTGTCGTACCTCCAATATATAGCTGAAATGCTGTTGTATTTATATATCCCAGGAATGCTGATTAAGTTGTCAAACCTCCATTATATAGCTGAAATACTGTTGTATCTAAAGATCCTAGGAATGATGATTAAGTTGTCTGGCCTCCATTATATAGCTGAAATACTGTTGTATCTAGAGATTCCAGGAACGATGATTCGGTTGTCTGACCTCCATTAAATAGCTGAACTACTGTTTTATCTAGAGATTCCAGGAATGATGATTCGGTTGTCTGACCTCCATTATATAGCTGAAATATTGTTGTATCTAGAGATCCAAGGAATGATGGTTAGGTTGCCTGACCACCATTATATAGCTGAAATACTGTTGTATCTAGAGATCCCAGGAATGATGATTAGGTTGTCAAACCTCCATTATATAGCTGAAATACTAGAGATCCCAGGAATGCTGATTAGGTTGCCTGGCCTCCATTATATAGCTGAATTACTGTTGTATCTAAAGATCTCAGGATTGCTGATTAGGTTGTCTGACCTCAGTTATATAGCCGAATGACTGTTGTATCTAGAGATCTCAGGAATGAGGGTTTGGTTGCCTGACCACCGTTATATAGCTAAAATACTGTTGTATCTAGAGATCCTATGAATGATGATTAGGTTGTCAAACCTATATTATATAGCTGAAATACTGTTGTATCTAGAGATCCCAGGAATGATGATTAGTTTGTCTGGCCTCCTTTTTATAGCTGAAACACTGTTGTATCTAGAGATCCCAGGAATGATGATTAGGTTGTCTAACCTCCATTATATAGCCAAAATACTGTTGTATCTAGAGATCCCAGGAATGATGATTAGGTTGTCTGACCACCATTATATAGCCGAATTACTGTTGTATCTAGAGATTCCAAGAATGATGATAAGGTTGTCTGGCCATCTTTATATAGCTGAAATACTGTTGTATCTAGATTCTAGGAATGATGATAAGGTTGTCTGGCCTCCATTATATAGCTGAAATACTGTTGTATCTAGAGATTCCAGGAATGATGATTAGGTTGTCTGACCATCATTATATAGCTGAAATACTGTTGTATCTAGAGATCCCAGGAATGATGATTAGGTTGTCAAACCTCCATTATATAGCTGAAATACTGTTGTATCTAGAGATCCTAGGAATGATGATTAGGTTGTCTGGCCTTCATTATATAGCAGAAATACTGTTGTATCTAGAGATCCCAAGTATGATGATTAGGTTGTCTGGCCTCCATTATATAGTTGAAATACTGTTGTTTCTAGAGATCCCAGGAATGATGATAAGGTTGTCTGACCTGCATTATATAGCTGAAATACTGTTGTATCTAGGAATCTCAGGATTGCTGATTAGGTTGTCATACCTCTATTATATAGCTGAAATGCTGTTGTATTTATTTATGCCAGGAATGCTGATTAAGTTGTCAAACCTCCATTGTATAGCTGAAATACTGTTATATCTAGAGATCCCAGGAATGATAATGAGGTTGTCTGACCTCCATTATATAGCTGGAATACTGTTGTATCTAGAGGTCCCAGGAATGATGATTAGGTTGTCTGGCCTCCATTATATAGCTGAAATACTGTTGTATCTAGGAATCTCAGGATTGCTGATTAGGTTGTCATACCTCTATTATATAGCTGAAATGCTGTTGTATTTATATATGCCAGGAATGCTGATTAAGTTGTCAAACCTCCATTGTATAGCTGAAATACTGTTTTATCAAGAGATTCCAGGAATGATGATTCGGTTGTCTGACCTCCATTATATAGCTGGACTACTGTTTTATCTAGAGATTCCCAGGAATGATGATTAGGTTGTCTGACCTCCATTATATAGCTGAAATACTGTTGTATCTAGAGATCCCAGGAATGATGGTTAGGTTGCCTGACCACCATTATATAGCTGCAATACTGTTGTATCTTGAGATCCCAGGAATGATGGTTAGGTTGCCTGACCACCATTATATAGCTGAAATACTGTTGTATCTAGAGATCCCAGGAATGATGGTTAGGTTGCCTGACCACCATTATATAGCTGAAATACTGTTGTATCTTGAGATCCCAGGAATGATGATTCGGTTGTCTAACCTCCATTATATAGCTGAAATACTAGAGATCACAGGAATGCTGATTAGGTTGCCTGGCCTCCATTATATAGCTGAAATACTTTTGTATCTAGAGATCTCAGGATTGCTAATTAGGTTGTCTGACCTCAATTAAATAGCCGAATGACTGTTGTATCTAGAGATCTCAGGAATGATGGTTTGGTTGCATGACCACCATTATATAGCTAAAATACTGTTGTATCTAGAGATCCAAGGAATGATAATTAAGTTGTCTAACCTCCATTATAAAGCTGAAATACTGTTGTATCTAGATATCCCAGGAATGATGATTAGGTTGTCAAACCTCCATTATATAGCTGAAATTCTGTTGTATCTAGAGATCCCAGGAATGATGATTAGGTTGTCTAACCTCCATTATCTAGCTGAAATACTGTTGTATCTAGAAATTCCAGGAATGATGATTAGGTTGTCTAACCTCCATTATGAAGCTGAAATACTGTTGTATCTAGATATCCCAGGAATGATGATTAGGTTGTCAAACCTCCATTATATAGCTGAAATTCTGTTGTATCTAGAGATCCCAGGAATGATGATTAGGTTGTCTAACCTCCATTATCTAGCTGAAATACTGTTGTATCTAGAAATTCCAGGAATGATGATTAGGTTGTCTAACCTCCATTATATAGCTGAAATACTGTTGTATCTAGAAATCCCAGGAATGATGATTAGGTTGTCTAACCTCCATTATGAAGCTGAAATACTGTTGTATCTAGAGATCCTAAGGAATGATGATTAGGTTGTCTAACCTCCATTATATAGCTGAAATACTGTTGTATCTAGAGATCCCAGGAATGATGGTTAGGTTGTCTAACCTCCAATATATAGCTGAAATACTGCTGTATCTAGAGATCCGAGGAACGATAATAAGGTTGTCTGACCACCATTATATAGCTGAAATATTGTTGTAGCTAGAGATCCCAGGAATGATGATTTATTTGTCTAACCACCATTATATAGCTGAAATATTGTTGTAGCTAGAGATCCCAGGAATGATGATTTATTTGTCTAACCACCATTATATAGCTGAAATATTGTTGTAGCTAGAGATCCCAGGAATGATGATTTATTTGTCTAACCACCATTATATAGCTGAAATATTGTTGTAGCTAGAGATCCCAGGAATGATGATTTATTTGTCTAACCACCATTATATAGCTGAAATATTGTTGTAGCTAGAGATCCCAGGAATGATGATTTATTTGTCTAACCACCATTATATAGCTGAAATATTGTTGTAGCTAGAGATCCCAGGAATGATGATTTATTTGTCTAACCACCATTATATAGCTTAAATACTGTTGAAAAAGTTGCCACTGCATACAAAATTTTTATTGATGTTGACAACTAAAATAGTATGGAAACAAATCCATCTATTACCACAAAACCTTTTGTCAGTAAATGGAGGAGTGGGTGTGGTGGGGAGTAAAGAAAACCTGAGCTATTTGTATGATGGGAAATCTTTCCCATCTCTTCCCCAACTAGAAATTGTGGCATTGAATCTCATTTTTATTTGTCTCTCATTGCTGATTCAAGTGAGGATAGTATCAGATGCTTACAGAGGTTGTGTACTCAAACTGACCTGCCAGGATCCCGGGAAATAATGGCTAGGTTAGCTGATTGACTGTTAGCCCTTGATGGCATGAAAACTATGCTATTTATTCAATTCAGACATAAGTAGCTCAAGTGCACAGCTGCAAACAATACAAATATTGAGTTGTTATTCCGGCAATACTATCATAATTGTAATACAATCAAACATTGTACATTAATGATTTAAATTATTGATTGAGCCTGGTGTCAGTGTAATGTGACTGGGTAAGGTATCATGTCATGTGTCTGCAACATGAGAATTCAGTGTTTGAGCTTGCACTTATATAAAACTGTCTCTGCCACAGAACAGAAACATCATGGTCAAGTTGAGGGAGCTAGCATTTATATAAAACTGTCTCTCCCACTGAACAAGAAGATCTTGGCCAGTGTGCTAGCACTTATATAAAACTGTCTCTCCCATTGGACAGGAACCTTTTGGTCACAGTGAGGGAGCTAGCACTTATATAAAACTGTCTCTCCCACTGGACAGGAACATCTTGGTCACGGTGTGGTAGCTAGCACTTATATAAAACTGTCTCTCCCACTGGACAAGAACATCATGGTCACAGTGTGGGAGCTAGCACTTATATAAAACTGTCTTTCCCACTGGACAGGAACATCTTGGTCATGGTGAGGGAGCTAGCACTTATATAAAACTGTCTTTCCCACTGGACAGGAACATCTTGGTCATGGTGAGGGAGTTAGGACTTATATAAAACTGTCTTTCCCACTGGACAGGAACATCTTGGTCACAGTGTGGGAGCTAGCACTTATATACAACTGTCTCTCCCATTGGACAGGAATATCATGGTCACATTGTGGGAGTTAGCACTTATATAAAACTTGTCTCTCCCACTGGACAAGAATATCTTGGTCACGGTGAGGGAGCTAGCACTTATATAAAACTGTCTCTCCCACAGGACAGGAATATCGTGGTCACAGTGTGGGAGCTAGGACTTATATAAAACTGTCTTTCCCACTGGACAGGAACAACTTGGTCATGGTGAGGGAGCTAGGACTTATATAAAACTGTCTTTCCCACTGGACAGGAACATCTTGGTCACAGTGTGGGAGCTAGCACTTATATACAACTGTCTCTCCCATTGGACAGGAATATCATGGTCACAGTGTGGGAGCTAGCACTTATATAAAACTGTCTCTCCAATTGGACAGGAATATCATGGTCACAGTGTGGGAGCTAGCACTTATATAAAACTTGTCTCTCCCACTGGACAAGAATATCTTGGTCACGGTGAGGGAGCTAGCACTTATATAAAACTGTCTCTCCCACAGGACAGGAATATCTTGGTCACAGTGTGTGAGCTAGCACTTATATAAAACTTGTCTCTCCCACTGGACAGGAACATTGTGGTCACAATGAGGGAGCTAGCACTAATATAAAACTTGTCTCTCCCACTGGACAAGAATATCTTGGTCACGGTGAGGGAGCTAGCACTTATATAAAACTGTCTCTCCCACTGGACAGAAACATCTTGGTCACAGTGTGGGAGCTAGCACTTATATAAAACTTGTCTCTCCCACTGGACAAGAATATCTTGGTCACGGTGAGGGAGCTAGCACTTATTTAAAACTGTCTCTCCCACTGGACAGAAACATCTTGGTCACAGTGAGGGAGCTAGCACTTATATAAAACTGTTTCTTCCACTGGACAGGAACATCTTGGTCACAGTGAGGGAGCTAGCACTTATATAAAACTGTCTCTCCCACTGGACAGGAATATCTTGGTCACAGTGTGGTAGCTAGCATTTATATAAAATTGTCTCTCCCACAGGACAGGAATATCTTGGTCACGGTGAGGGAGCTAACACTTATATAAAACTGTCTCTCCCACTGGACAGGAACATCTTGGTCACAGTGTGGGAGCTAGCACTGATATAAAACTGTTTCTCCCACTGGACAGGAACATCTTGGTCACAGTGTGGGAGCTAGCACTTATATAAAACTGTCTTTCCCACTGAACAGGAATATCTTGATCACAGTGTGGTAGCTAGCATTTATATAAAACTGACTCTCCCACAGGACAGGAACATCTTGGTCACAGTGTGGGAGCTAGCACTTATATAAAACTGTCTCTCCAACTGGACAGGAATATCTTTGTAACAGTGAGGAGCTAGCACTGATATTCAATTGTCTCTCCCACTGGACAGGAACATCATGGTCACGGTGAGGGAGCTAGCACTTATATGAAACTGTCTCTCCCACTGGACAAGAATATCTTGGTCACGGTGAGGGAGTTAGCCATATATAAAACTGTCTCTCCAAGAGGACAGAAATATCTTGGTCAAGGTGTGGGAGCTAGGTTTTATATAAAACTGTCTCTCCCACTGGACAGAAACATCTTGGTCACAGTGTGGGAGCTAGCACTTATATAAAACTGTCTCTCCCACTGGACAGGAATATCCTGGTCACTTTGTGGGAGCTAGCACTTATATAAAACTGTCTCTTCCACAGGACTGAAACATCATGGTCACAGTGAGGGAGTTAGCACATATATAGAATTTGTCTCTCCCACTGGACAGGAACATCTTGGTCACAGTGTGGGAGCTAGTACTTATATAAAACTGTTTCTCCCACTGGACAGGAACATCTTGATCACAGTGTGGGAGCTAGCACTGATATAAAACTGTCTCTCTCACTAAACAGGAACATCTTGGTCACAGTGTGGGAGCTAGCACTTATATAAGACTGTCTCTCCCACTGGACAATAACATCTTGGTCACAGTGTGGGAGCTAGCACTTATATAAAACTGTCTCTCTAACAGGACAGGAATATCTTGGTAACAGTGTGGTAGCTAGCACTTATATAAAACTGTCTCTCCCACAGGACAGGAATATCTTGGTCACAGTGTGGGAGCTAGCACTTATATAAAACTGTCTCTCCCACTGGACAGGAACATCTTGGTCACAGTGTGGGAGCGAGCACTTATATAAAACTGTCTGTCCCACTGGACAGGAACATCATGGTCACAGTGTGGGAGCTAGCATTTATATAAAAATGTCTGTCCCACTGGACAGGAACATCTTGGTGACAGTGAGGGAGCTAGCACTTATATAAAACTGTCTCTCCCACTGGACAGGAACATCTTGGTCACAGTGTGGGAGCTAGCACTTATATAAAACTGTCTCTCCCACTGAACAGGAACATCTTGGTCACAGTGTGGGAGCTAGCACTTATATAAAACTGTCTCTCCCACAGGACAGGAATATCTTGGTCACAGTGTGGGAGCTAGCACTTATATAAAACTGTCTCTCTCACTAAAGAGGAACATCTTGGTCACAGTGTGGGAGTTTGCACTTATATAAAACTGTCTGTCCCACAGGACAGGAACATCATGGTCACAGTGTGGGAGCTAGCACTTATATAAAACTGTCTCTCCCACTGAACAGGAACATCTTGGTCACAGTGTGGGAGCTAGCACTAATATAAAACTGTCTCTCCCACAGGACAGGAACATCATGGTCACAGTGTGGGAGCTAGCACTTATATAAAACTGTCTCTCCCACTGAACAGGAACATCTTGGTCACAGTGTGGGAGCTAGCACTAATATAAAACTGTCTCTCCCACTGGACAGGAATATCTTGGTCACATTGTGGGAGCTAGCACTAATATAAAACTTGTCTCTCCCACTGGACAAGAATATCTTGGTCACGGTGAGGGAGCTAGCACTTATTTAAAACTGTCTCTCCCACTGGACAGAAACATCTTGGTCACAGTGAGGGAGCTAGCACTTATATAAAACTTGTCTCTCCCACTGGACAGGAACATCTTGGTCACAGTGAGGGAGCTAGCACTTATATAAAACTGTCTCTCCAACTGGACAGGAATATCTTTGTAACAGTGAGGGAGCTAGCACTGATATTAAATTGTCTCTCCCACTGGACAGGAACATCATGGTCACGGTGAGGGAGCTAGCACTTATATAAAACTGTCTCTCCCACTGGACAGGAATATCTTGGTCACGGTGAGGGAGTTAGCCATATATAAAACTGTCTCTCCAAAAGGACAGAAATATCTTGGTCAAGGTGTGGGAGCTAGGTTTTATATAAAACTGTCTCTCCCACTGGACAGAAACATCGTGGTCACAGTGTGGGAGCTAGCACTTATATAAAACTGTCTCTCCCACTGGACAGGAATATCTTGGTCACAGTGTGGGAGCTAGCACTTATATAAAACTGTCTCTTCCACAGGACTGAAACATCATGGTCACAGTGAGGGAGTTAGCACATATATAGAATTTGTCTCTCCCACTGGACAGGAACATCTTGGTCACAGTGTGGGAGCTAGTACTTATATAAAACTGTTTCTCCCACTGGACAGGAACATCTTGATCACAGTGTGGGAGCTAGCACTGATATAAAACTGTCTCTCTCACTAAACAGGAACATCTTGGTCACAGTGTGGGAGCTAGCACTTATATAAGACTGTCTCTCCCACTGGACAGTAACATCTTGGTCACAGTGTGGGAGCTAGCACTTATATAAAACTGTCTCTCTAACAGGACAGGAATATCTTGGTAACAGTGTGGTAGCTAGCACTTATATAAAACTGTCTCTCCCACAGGACAGGAATATCTTGGTCACAGTGTGGGAGCTAGCACTTATATAAAACTGTCTCTCCCACTGGACAGGAACATCTTGGTCACAGTGTGGGAGCGACCACTTATATAAAACTGTCTGTCCCACTGGACAGGAACATCATGGTCACAGTGTGGGAGCTAGCATTTATATAAAAATGTCTGTCCCACTGGACAGGAACATCTTGGTGACAGTGAGGGAGCTAGCACTAATATAAAACTTGTCTCTCCCACTGGACAAGAATATCTTGGTCACGGTGAGGGAGCTAGCACTTATTTAAAACTGTCTCTCCCACTGGACAGAAACATCTTGGTCACAGTGAGGGAGCTAGCACTTATATAAAACTTGTCTCTCCCACTGGACAGGAACATCTTGGTCACAGTGAGGGAGCTAGCACTTATATAAAACTGTCTCTCCAACTGGACAGGAATATCTTGGTCACGGTGAGGGAGTTAGCCATATATAAAACTGTCTCTCCAAGAGGACAGAAATATCTTGGTCAAGGTGTGGGAGCTAGGTTTTATATAAAACTGTCTCTCCCACTGGACAGAAACATCTTGGTCACAGTGTGGGAGCTAGCACTTATATAAAACTGTCTCTCTAACAGGACAGGAATATCTTGGTAACAGTGTGGTAGCTAGCACTTATATAAAACTGTCTCTCCCACAGGACAGGAATATCTTGGTCACAGTGTGGGAGCTAGCACTTATATAAAACTGTCTCTCCCACTGGACAGGAACATCTTGGTCACAGTGTGGGAGCGAGCACTTATATAAAACTGTCTGTCCCACTGGACAGGAACATCATGGTCACAGTGTGGGAGCTAGCATTTATATAAAAATGTCTGTCCCACTGGACAGGAACATCTTGGTGACAGTGTGGGAGCTAGCACTTATATAAAACTGTCTCTCCCTCCGGACAGGAATATCTTGGTCACAGTGTGGGAGCTAGCACTTATATAAAACTGTCTATCCCACTGAACAGGAACATCTTGGTCACAGTGTGGGAGCTCGCACTAATATAAAACTGTCTCTCCCACTGGACAGGAACATCTTGGTCATAGTGTGGGAGCTCGCACTTATATAAAACTGTCTCTCCCACTGGACAGGAACATCATGGTCACAGTGTGGGAGCTAGCACTTATATAAAACTGTCTCTCCCACAGGACAAGAACATCATGGTCACAGTGTGGTAGCTAGCACTTATATAAAACTGTCTCTCCCACTGGACAGGAATATCTTGGTCACAGTGTGGGAGCTAACACTTATATAAAACTGTGTCTCCCCCTGGACAGGAATATCTTGGTCACGGTGTGGGAGCTAACACTTATATAAAACTGTCTCTCCCACTGGACAGGAATATCTTGGTCACAGTGTGGGAGCTAGCACTTATATAAAACTGTCTCTCCCACTGGACAGGAACATCTTGGTCACAGTGTGGGAGCTAGCACTTATATAAAACTGTCTCTCCCACTGGACAGGAACATCTTGGTCACAGTGTGGGAGCTAGCACTTATATAAAACTGTCTCTCCCACTGGACAGGAACATCTTGGTCACAGTGAGGGAGCTAGCACTTATATAAAACTGTCTCTCCCACTTGACAGGAATATCTTGGTCACAGTGTGGGAGCTAGCACTTATATAAAACTGTCTCTCCCACTGGACATAAACATCTTGGTCACAGTGTGGGAGCTAGCAGTTATATAAAACTGTCTCTCCCACTGGACAGGAACATCTTGGTCACAGTGTGGGAGCTAGCACTTATATAAAACTGTCTGTCCCACTGGACAAGAACATCATGGTCACAGTGTGGGAGCTAGCACTTATATAAAACTGTGTCTCCCACTGGACAGGAACATCTTGGTCACAGTGTGGGAGCTAGCACTTATATAAAACTATCTCTCCCACTGGACAGGAATATCTTGGTCACAGTGTGGGAGTTAGCACTTATATAAAACTGTCTCTCCCACAGGACAGGAACATCTTGGTCACGGTGAGGGAGCTAGCACTTATATAAAACTGTCTCTCCCACTGGACAGGAATATCTTGGTCACAGTGTGGGAGCTAGCACTTATATAAAACTGTCTCTCCCACTGGACAGAAACATCTTGGTCACAGTGTGGGAGCTAGCACTTATATAAAACTGTCTCACCCACTGGACAGGAATATCTTGGTCACGGTGAGGGAGCTAGCACTTATATAAAACTGTCTCTCCCACTGGACAGGAACATCTTGGTCACAGTGTGGGAGCTAGCACTTATATAAAACTGTCTCTCCCACTGGACAGGAACATCTTGGTCACAGTGTGGGAGCTAGCACTTATATAAAACTGTCTCTCCCACAGGACAAGAATATCATGGTCACAGTGAGGGAGCTAGCACTTATATAAAACTGTCTCTCCCACTGGACAGGAACATCTTGGTCACAGTGTGGGAGCTAGCACTTATATAAAACTGTCTCTCCCACTGGACAGGAACATCATGGTCACAGTGTGGGAGCTAGCACTTATATAAAACTGTGTCTCCCACTGGACAGGAATATCTTGGTCACAGTGTGGGAGCTAGCACTTATATAAAACTGTCTCTCTAACAGAACAGGAACATCATGGTCACAGTGTAATAATTTATAATAAATTGAGATTTTAAGATTTGTGTATAACTCTACGACTCCAACCCTCCAACTCACTCATGGACCTTTGTATGTGACTGTAACTCTCTGTTGAGATTTCCTTATCGATAATGCAACATTGTAGGAGATTTACTGCTCGGCCTCATTTGAGGGATCACTGTTTTCTGCTGAGAGTTGAAATATTTTTCATTTTGAACCCCCAAAAATGTGAATGAATCTGTGTTTACCATACCAACACATTGAATAATTATTTTTACTTATGTTCTATTATTTCATTTTCCATGATAATCAAATCATATAATTCATGTTTAATAAACCGTCTTTTCATGACCTTGTGGTTAATGCTGTTGCCTTGGAAGCGAGAGGTGGAAGGTTTGAATCCCAATGAAAGCACTTGTTTTTTTCCCTAATATGGCCGGTTGCACCCCCAGCAGTTATATAAATTGAGGGGTACAAATTGTCTAACAGCCTGATGCCTAGCAAGGATAGTTTTCGGGAAGTTACTGTGTAAAACATAAAGTTGTCTCATAAGCCAATTGTGGCTGACCCTTTCAATAAGGATGACACTGTAATAAACAAATACTTAATTTTACTTTTATATATATATAATATTGGGTGAGATTTCTCACAGTAGTAAAATAACATATCCTTAAAATATGCTATACAGTGCAATTTCCATTTACTGCTATTGCTACATTTAGCACATGAGATAAAAAGATAACTTGTCGAAAATGACACAAAAAAGCAAATAATACAATACAGTTGCAGATCCAGGATTTAATGCAGGTTGTGTATGTGGTGGGGGTGGGGGGGTTGTTGCAGGGTTTTGGGAAGATTTTAATAAACTGAAGTTCTGCAGATTTAGAGAGTTTAGGGTGAAGGTGGTGAGCATAGTACATATTTGGTATTTTTTATGGAGTTGAGGCGTACAACAGTTCTAGGACCAACCTTCCAGTCAGTTCAACTCTGCTTGACAATTTGCTTGCAAGATGGGTCACATAGATCTGCAACTAGAGCATCCTTCGTGGACGAGTGGTCTAAAGCTCAATCTTAATAACATTCCTCTCAAAGGTCGTAGGTCCAAGTCCCGCTTGCTCTTAAAAAATTTATGTGAGCGTGTTTGCCAGTTACTTGCGGAAGGGGAATTATTCTACTCAGATTCATTCTGAGGTCTTCCTCAACCATCAATAAAACTTGGTATGCCATAATTTTATAACCTGAAATATGTTGAAAATGATGAAACCCCATTCAAAAAAAAAAAGGAAAAGATCAGCTTCTGCAATACAATACATACTTCTTCATCTTTCGTCTTTACAAACAAGGACACATTTCAGTAATGCACAAAGCACTTGAGTTTGAATGACGCAGTGTGTATCATCCTTGATTACATCCATTAATGTGTGTATCTTCATATATCACAAACTTAATGGTGTAAACACACTTATGAATTGTCACAATGTTGGTGTAGTCGTAAGATTGTAGAAATGAGGAAGTAAAAATGTTAACCTATAATGTAGAGATTTTCATAAAGAGTGCCTCATTATATGGTAATGTTAGGTTAAAGGGTCTTGAGATTATCTGTGTTAAAGGTTGTTCAGCTTATCTGTATTTATTAAGTCTAAGGGGTGTGAGCTTGTTTATCTGTATTTATTGTGAGTAAAAGGGGTTTGAGCTTATCTGTACTTATTGTGAAGTTAAAGGGATTTGAGCTGATCTGTATTTATAATTAAGTTAAAGGAATTTGAGCTGGTCTGTATTTATTATTAAGTTAACGGGGGTTTGAGCTTATCAGTATTTATTATTAAGTTAAGGGGATTTGAGCTATCTCCATTTATTTTTAAGTTAAAGGGATTTGAGCTTATATGTATTTATTATTAAGTTAAAGGGATTTGAGCTTATCTAAAAAAGACGCCTTTGGACACCTCTAATATAGAAGGCTTTTGAATTATTGGGCGAATTATGTTTACATTAACTGACAGAGTGGAAAACAGTGCAGGAAGTGTTGAGATTGCTTGTTACGAGTAATCTGAACTCTTCGTGCACTGTTTTCATAGGCCTTCTGTGATTGGTGTGGGAAAACGCGTATCTATGGAGTAAAGGGTTAAAGGGGTTTGAAGTTATGATCTTTCTCGGCCATCTTAGGTCTTGTTGTATGGTGGAAATGCAATATCAGACGAGATAAAAAACTATTTTCAGTATTTCATTCAGTTGATTTTTCTGCATGCTTAAAGGGAATTTGTCAGGATTTTTTAAACTTTTGAAATTGGCTAAAACATATTTTTTCAAATAATTCATTCATATATATACTCACAGACACCATATTGCCAAAAAGATATATATTTAAATATGCTAAAATAATATATTAAAAAAGGATTTCCCAACTTGGTCTGCATGTCTAGGTTACACTAAAATAGATTTCCCACTTAAAAGATTAACAAATTAACAGATTGAAAAAAAGCAAAATCAACAAATAATGCATGATATAGAGTCGTCCTTGAATGTTTCTTTGTGTTGGTGGCATTATGATGTATAATTATGTAAAACTCCAATTCATTAATTTCTGTTTGGCAACTGGTATAATTATGACTTGAACCTTGACATCTGTAGAGCTGCACAGTTTCAACAAATTCATATCATACTCTATCTGTCGTCACTTACAACATGCACGGGCGACAGTCTTATTCTTGCCATCACTCGTGTAGACTTTTAAATGTTGATTTCTGTTGATGGTGTATAGAACCCTTTTGTGTTTAAACACCATAAAATGCAAATTCATTCATTGGACAGTTGATGTATGAGTTGTATAAGGCAGATGTACATAAAAATAATCTGCATATAAATTAAAACTACTGTGATGTTTACAGGAAATGGTGATTTCACTTTTGTTATAGTTATTGAGAATTCCGGAATGTAACCAAGGTCAAGTTTTGCCACGTTAATTTGAATAAATAAATAAGGAAATTCGTTGGCTCGAACCCGATGGGACGGGACAAAATAGTTTGAGTTAAAGATTGTTAGAGTCAAGTATTTTTAAACATCTAGCATATACATTGAAATTGAAATTTCTGATAAGTGGTTCAAGCTTCATGTGGTGTTCTTCTGTGTTCGAGCTAATGAAGTTCTACTGTATATAAAAGGTACAAACAGCAATTTTGATAAATTTTCACTCGAGAATGATTCTGAAATTATATTATAAATATACAAATATGAAATTAAAATACCTAAGTATCAAACCATTCATTATAGTTCCTTATAAGAAAGGGGGATATCTCTTAGAATCACTTGAAAGGCATTGCTTGTCGCAGAGTTGTGGTTTATTGTGACACAACATGCTAATTAACATTTCTGTCTGCATTTGGACCGAAACAGTTGAACGGTATTACCAGTTATATCGTATGGAATTTATTAAATTGCAGTACAAAACTAACTTTTTTTCGTTGAATTTAGGCATAATACACACTTTAGATGTGCTTGCATAATGAAACAAACATTTTGTATATTGGACTGGGCAACATCATCCCCTCAATATAATGTTGGATTGGGCCCAATCCATATAGATATATTGGACCGGATGACATCCTCCCCTAAATATAATGTTGGATTGGGCCCAATTCATATAGATATATTGGACCGGGTGACATCCTCCCCTAAATATAATGTTGGATTGGGCCCAATTCATATAGATATATTGGACCGGGTGACATCCTCCCCTCAATATAATGTTGGATTGGGCCCAATCCATATAGATATATTGGACCGGGTGACATCCTCCCCTAAATATAATGTTGGATTTGGCCCAATCCATATAGATATATTGGACCGGGTGACATCCTCCCCTCAATATAATGTTGGATTGGGCCCAATCCATATAGATATATTGGACCGGGTGACATCCTCCCCTCAATATAATGTTGGATTGGGCCCAATTCATATAGATATATTGGACCGGGTGACATCCTCCCCTAAATATAATGTTGGATTTGGCCCAATTCATATAGATATATTGGACCGGGTGACATCCTCCCCTCAATATAATGTTGGATTTGGCCCAATCCATATAGATATATTGGACCGTATGACATCCTCCCCTCAATATAATGTTGGATTTGGCCCAATTCATATAGATATATTGGACCGGGTGACATCCTCCCCTCAATATAATGTTGGATTTGGCCCAATTCATATAGATATATTGGACCGGGTGACATCCTCCCCTCAATATAATGTTGGATTGGGCCCAATTCATATAGATATATTGGACCGGGTGACATCCTCCCCTGAATATAATGTTGGATTGGGCCCAATTCATATAGATATATTGGACCGGATGACATCCTCCCCTCAATATAATGTTGGATTGGGCCCAATCCATATAGATATATTGGACCGGATGACATCCTCCCCTCAATATAATGTTGGATTTGGCCCAATCCATATAGATATATTGGACCGGATGACATCCTCCCCTCAATATAATGTTGGATTGGGCCCAATCCATATAGATATATTGGACCGTATGACATCCTCCCCTCAATATAATGTTGGATTGGGCCCAATTCATATAGATATATTGGACCGGGTGACATCCTCCCCTAAATATAATGTTGGATTTGGCCCAATTCATATAGATATATTGGACCGGGTGACATTCTCCCCTCAATATAATGTTGGATTGGGCCCAATCCATATAGATATATTGGACCGTATGACATCCTCCCCTCAATATAATGTTGGATTGGGCCCAATTCATATAGATATATTGGACCGGGTGACATCCTCCCCTGAATATAATGTTGGATTGGGCCCAATTCATATAGATATATTGGACCGGATGACATCCTCCCCTCAATATAATGTTGGATTTGGCCCAATCCATATAGATATATTGGACCGGATGACATCCTCCCCTCAATATAATGTTGGATTTGGCCCAATCCATATAGATATATTGGACCGGATGACATCCTCCCCTCAATATAATGTTGGATTGGGCCCAATCCATATAGATATATTGGACCGTATGACATCCTCCCCTCAATATAATGTTGGATTGGGCCCAATCCATATAGATATATTGGACCGGATGACATCCTCCCCTCAATATAATGTTGGATTGGGCCCAATTCATATAGATATATTGGACCGGATGACATCCTCCCCTCAATATAATGTTGGATTGGGCCCAATTCATATAGATATATTGGACCGGGTGACATCCTCCCCTCAATATAATGTTGGATTGGGCCCAATTCATATAGATATATTGGACCGGATGACATCCTCCCCTCAATATAATGTTGGATTGGGCCCAATTCATATAGATATATTGGACCGGGTGACATCCTCCCCTCAATATTATGTTGGATTGGGCCCAATCCATATAATGATATATTGGCTGAATGACGTCACATTGAACATTTAAGAAGAAAATATGAAAATTTGGTGTAATATATATACTGGTATATTTAAATCAGTTTTTATCACTTTTATAGAAAAAATCCCAAGAAAGTATTAATTTGTATTTTTAAAGATTTCTTACTCATATTTCAGAACTAGTGTGCCATGTTAGTAGCAGATCTAATTATCAATCCAGGGGTTGTGAGTTTGAATCTCCACCAGGCAACAGTCTCTGTGATAATTGATATATGATATTGCCTCTCGTCATTCGTGTCTCATCTCTGATTCAAGTGGGAAGGTTTTTTGTTACTTGTGTGTAAATAGGTTTACTTAAGTACTGGTTAACCTTATTAGAATCTCAGAGAAAAAATGGTTAGGTAACCCGATTGTCTGTTAGCCTAAAATGATGCTAAATATGCTAAACAGAACCTTTCCACATGGTTATACATGGTGATACATTCATAGATTGATATTGTGTGTAAATAGAAGTAAAATATAATACAGAAAAGCATCCTGGTGGTCATGATTTTAGACAAGTTCCAGTAAAACTGCATATGGTTTCATTGGTTTTGATTATTAATAGATAAATAACCAGTCAAAATTAAGTTAAGTTTGTAGGTATTTAAGTAAAATGTTAAACAGAAGCCAGTACATATTTGTTTCAGGTTTAAACATTCAATTAACTCTGTAATTGTCTGAAATCACAATCCAGTGGAGCAGAAGTGTTTCGTGCATCTGATACATGATTTTGTACTTGTTCATGATTGACAATAGAGTTATTGAATGGAGGCCCAGTCAGCCTATTCATAAAACTTGAATATATAATTTGAAATCAAATGACACATTTAATAAGTCACGTAATATGTTGCAATTTTAAGCAGGAAATATAAGTTTGGTCTAACCTGGGCACGTAGGCCAGGTTAGGATATCCGGGGGAAAAATGCTCAGTTAGTGCTAATGTATTCAAGCCCAAATCTCATTTTCAGTTAAGCATATAATTTCTGAGCAGGTTCATTATTTACTGTTGATGTATGCATGAACTTTGCTTTTAGATAGTTTAAAAAAATGAAAATAATATTCATATTCAAGTATAGTATTCAAGTTTTCTAACGAAGCATTTTGATTGCGCTCGAGTTTAAATATTTTATGGAAACGGGACCCTGCTTGTCCAAAGTCTCAGTTGAATAGTTTGATTCTCTTTCATTCGAATGTGCTCTAAATATCAAGGAAATTGTCCGCTTACTAGGAAGCGTAACGTGACCCTAGAACTACAAAGCAATATTATCGTAAACAAATAAACGTTATGGCTGAATACATTTGAAACGAAATTTTGAGAAAATGATGATGTAGATAATGTAGTCATGTGTAATCATTGTGTTTGTAAATATATTATTTTTTCTTATATAAATCATTAAGTGCCAAATACCTTCTTGCATGAACTGAATAAAATAATGTTGTTTTACAGGTGTTTACTTTTTATACTGTTATAAACTGCATGATACGTACATTATTAAAATTAAACATACAGCTGAGACATTCCTGTTTTATTTTCACATATTGATTTTTTACCTTTTCTACATGTCTATCAATCCAGAGGTCGAGAGCGAATCCCCAACCCGCCCAGTCACTGTGATGTTTAATATATATATGTATATACAACATTGTGTCTTATTGTCCCTCATCTCTGATTCAATTGGGAAAGTTATTAGTGACTTGCAAAGATGGGTGTATTCGAGTACTGGTTAACCTATCAGGATCCCAGGAAAGAAAGTTTAGGTTGACTGATCATCTGTTAGCCCTAGATGGCATTCAAATGATGCTAGATATGGAAGCTTTTTCTACAAACTGTGTTACATTTTGAGACACAAGTCTCAATGAAGTTTCGGGATCACCAGGGCCATGTGGTCCATAGCATATATTGTATCATGACCACTAATAAACCTCTATCTGCTGTGGTTGTAGGTCTTAATTATGCCCGGTAGTTCAAAATTCAGTTTAAAATTTTTATTTGAGAAATGTTGCCCGAGTCTCTTGCTGAAGAACGTTAAGTTTTTCTACTCAGATTTATTCCGAGTCTTCACTCCCCAATAAAACTGGATATGCCACAGTTGAATTAAAAAAACAAAAACAATAACAACAACTGTTACGATTATAAGCAATTTTCAACACCTTATAGGTTATTATAGTGTAATATTATGACATCGTGTATTATTGGTGGAACAAGACTTCAGAATGAATCTGAGTATAACTGCTGTCCTTCAACAAGTATGTGTAATTGACGATTGACTGATTGAATATTTTGCGTCATTTTTATGCCATCGAGGGCTAACAGACGATCAGTTAACCTAACCACTGTTTCTTGGGATTAACCAGTACTCAAGCACACCCCATCTCCGCAAGTAACTGATAACTTTCCCACTTGTATCAGTGGTGAGAGACGAATGATAATGAGACACAATGTCGTATATCAATCATCACGGAGACTGTTGCCGGGCGGGGGATTCGAACTCACTACCCCTGGATTGATAGTCAGATGCGTAACTGACTGAGCTAATCAGGCCCGGCCCCTGTAATTGACAAACTTTCTCATATAAAGATTATGGGTTAAGTGGGCTTGAACCCACAACCTCTGCAGTGAGAGTTAAGTGATCTTGATGTGGGTAAGAAACCTTGTTGTATTTTTGTTAGGCAAACTTTTGAAGCGAATGGAGATAACTAATGACCAAAGTTGTGAGAAATGGAAAATGAATTTCTTGTCCACTAAAGTTCTCTATGTCTGCTGCCGGTCTGTCTTCCGCTGGTTGTTAATTTCAGGTAATTTTCACTCTAGCAGATTATACGCCTTTAACTGCAAACCTATTGCCATAGTGACAGCGATGTTGTCAACAAACTTAATTTGTGCATGCATTTAATGGCAACTAACGGCAAACATGCATGGAACTCGTGACATGACATCGCACCATAAAAACCAGATTTTATTACCAATTATATGATGCAAACTGTTTTTTTTTAGCTCTACCGGTGAGCTGCAAATGTTTTTCATTGAAAAATGAACGATTGCAGTAGAAATATAAATATTTATCATTGAGCTTATTGAAGGATCTGCAAAAATATAGTATTATATAAAGAGTTTGATAAATCGATAATATATGAAACTCTCAACCACTCAACTTTTATAATCGGTCACCTGGATTTATTGATATTTCATTAACACAACTTTTATTTCATGTTTTATTTTACAATGTAATAATCAAATTCAGGAGGCATAATTTCAGAAAATTTCATTTAAATTCAAACCAAAATTAGGATGTGACAACTTTTTGAAATGCACAACCTGAATTACCGGTAAGTCAAAATCTGCATCTTGTATTTTCGCAATTTGGAGCGTTTAAGGCGACACATCTCGACCTCATTGGCCTTATCCCAATTCAGTATGCATGGAATAACACTGTCCAAAGATACTTGTAGATATGCATTGTTCCAATTTGGTTGAATTGCTGCAAAATGGTGTATAACCCTTTACTCCATAGATAGGTGTTTTCCCACACCAACCACAGAAGACCTTTGAAAAGAGTGCAGGAAGAGTTCAGATTGCTCGTGACGAGCAATCTGAACACTTCCTGCACTGTTTGCCACTCTGTCAGTTATTATAAACATAATTCACCCAATAATTCAAAAGCCTTTTATAACAGAAGTGTCCAAAGGCGTCTATATGAAGTAAAGGGATAAACGTGATACTGATGCGATTGTGAATTTTGACATAGCAGGAGATGCATCTACAAAAGTTTGTACTTGCTTTATTGCTTTATCTATTTAAATGAATTTTTTTGAAAATATGCCAAATAAATATGTTCATTCGTTAGATTGTAGATTAAATATGAAACAGACTCATGTTGCCGAAATATCAATGAATCAAGGTGACCGATTACAAAAGTTGAGAAGTGTAGTTCTCACATTACGCATAAAATGTGTCATTACCACATATTGCATGTTATTTCTATAGGGTCAATGAGAAAAAACATCACTTTTTCACAGTACTATAAATAACAGTATGAATATATTTATTTGAAGTGTCCGTTAGTCATCGTACGACATCAATATAACATGTATTTTATGTGCAAGAGCCGAGTTGTATGGAAAACATTGAGCGATATAATATACGGTCAAACCTGTCTGAAGCAGCCAATCAAAGGGAATTTAGGAGCAAAAGTGGTCATTTAAAATAGGTTGTTGCTGAATACAGGTTAATTTGCTCTGAAATCATAGAAATGGGAAATAGCAAAAACAACTTCTTAACACTTAACCTGCTGTACACGCAATATGGGTTATTCATTGCAGTGCTGCATTTTTTTCCCGGGAAATAAGAGTGAATTGAAGACAGACATTTTTTATGCCGACTGTCATTGTTATATTTTTAGAGAATTTATGAAGCAAAATGTTGAATTGTGGGATTGTTGTGCTGTATTTAGCTTGGGAAATTCATGTGCTACCCAGTGGCAATGCTAATTTTATATACAAAGCTATTTAATGTCATGTGTAGGATATTTTCCAAACCCATATATAGAAACATTTGTTGGATACAGCACATAGAAAGACTGTGAAAACGACATATGTTGTGTACAGCAGGTTAAGAGTTAATAGATATGACCACTTACACAGGTTTTACTGTAATGACATTTGATAATATTCACAAGAGACAAATGAATAGGGTTTTATGGCGTACCTGGTTGAACACATTATAGGTTATTCAACGCCAACAGGAAGGAAGATTCCAGGTTCACTCTACATGTACAAAAACAACATATTAACATATAGATTAAAAAGATACATCAACAAATGAATATGCAAAATGAACCTAGAACTTGATACCTGCAGAACTGCAGAGTTTTTGCAAATTCTTTGTATTACTCAATTATAAATCTGTCCTTTATATAGCATGTGAGTAGTCATGAATCCTTAACTGGATCCTACTCATATAAAGCTATCACTTCATGTATGTAAATTTGTCCACCCTGTCCAGATGTGTTGCATGTAATTCCATAGTATATAAGTCATGGTCGACACCAAATCTATTGGTTTGGCAGAGGCCTTGATATTGTATCTATGGTTTGCATTGTAGCTAGGCGCACTTGCCGTAGTCTGGTCTGTAAATTTATGTCTTGGTTATTCACAAATAATTATCTCCATATATATATATCATGCATTGTGAATGAGCATCTGAAAAGATCCCAAAAAACGTAAATTCCTTTGTTGTGAATTTAATTATCTCCCTTTATGAAATTAAGTATATATGAATTCACTGTATCTATATGATCCAACAGATTTATAAATCTGTCCTTTATATAGTATGTGAGTAGTCATGAATCCTTAACTGGATCCTACTCATATAAAGCTTTCAGTTCATGTATGTAAATTTGTCCACCCTGTCCAAATGTGTTGCATGTAATTCCATAGTATGTAAGTCATGGTCAACATCAAATCTATTGGTTTGGCAGAGGCCTTGATATTGTATCTATGGTTTGCATTGTAGCTAGGCGCACTTGCCGTAGTCTGGTCTGTAAATTTATGTCTTGGTTATTCACAAATAATTATCTCCATAATTTATATATATATCATGCATTGTGAATGAGCATCTGAAAAGATCCCAAAAATCGTAAATTCTGTTGTTGCAAATTTAATTATCTCCCTTTATGAAATTAAATATATATGAATTCACTGTATCTATATGATCCAACGGGTTTATAAATCTGTCCTTTATATAGCATGTGAGTAGTTATGAATCCTTAACTGGATCCTACTCATATAAAGCTATCACTTCAAGTATATAAATTTGTCCACTCTGTCCAGATGTGTTGGATGTAATTCCATACTATATAAGTCATGGTTGACATCAAATTTATTGGTTTGGCAGAGGCCTTGATATTGTATCTATGGTTTGCATTGTAGCTAGGCGCACTCACCGTAGTCGGGTCTTGGTTATTCACAAATAATTATCTCCATATATATATATCATGCATTGTGAATGAGCATCTGAAAAGATCCTAAAAATCGTAAATTCCGTTGTTGTGAATTTAAATATCTCCCTTTATGAAATTAAATATATATTAATTCACTGTATCTATATGATCCAACAGGTTTATAAATCTGTCCTGTATATAGCATGTAAGTAGTCATGAATCCTTAACTGGATCCTACTCATATAAAGCTATCACTTCATGTATGTAAACTGTCCGTCCAGTCCAGTTGTGTTGCATATAAATCCATAGTATATAAGTCATGGTCGACACTAAATTTATTGGTTTGGTAGAGGCCTTGATATTGTATCTATGGTTTGCAATGTAGCTAGGCGCACTCGCTATAGTCTGGTCTGTACATTTATGTCTTGGTTGTTCACAAATAATTATCTCCATATATATATAAGGAGGGCAAGCCAGGAATCTTACTCCTTGAGCTTTGAATCTCCCTACTTGTGATGTAACTGGGTGGGGGGCGGGTATCATACCATGTGCCTGTTGAATGATACTCCAGTTTGGAGAATACTGTCTCAAGTAGACAGCATATGATTGAAAAATTGTTGAAAGCGACACTAACACCATACAGCAACTTCCCCCTTGTCAATGTCATTTAATAGGTTTTGAATGCCGCACAACTCCCAATTCATTCATACATTGGGAAACCATATAAACTTAAAAAAAATAGGTAACAAAAAAGAATTTCAATGCCTTGAATTTTATTCACAAATATATAGATCATAAATTAAACATTTAACTTTATAATCATTTGAAAAAAACAATTAAGTATCACAGAAACAATTCTGGAAACAAAAACACTTAAATCTTCAAATAACAATAAAATACTGACTCAAACATCAATGGCATATAAAACCATTGATAAAGTCAAACCAATATTACTAAGCCGCCAGTCAAGTAAATGTCAATCCTTAACAGGACATCTAAATACAGGACTTATATTCAACCATTTATTTAAAACTCACTCAATGACAATATTTTATAAACAGGGCGGTGGTGCAGTGATAGTGTTGGACATTTGTACCAGAGGCCGTGGGCTAGGTCTACGGTTCCATCCTACAGCATCTTAAAAACCACACTCAGTGTTGGCCTACCCAAAAATGGACTCGAGACCATTTGAACTATGTTCCCACTTACTGCCTTACTGGTAATGTCTCATCAATATTCTTCAAATGGTGGGGGCACAAAAATAATTACAGTTGGTTAGTCAGGAATAATACGAAAAATTTGCCTGTATTTGTGACAATTTTACATTGACAAATATTGATTAGAAAGCATATGGGAATAGAATATAAAACTGCAATTGGTTTTAAAAGATAAATTATTCAAAACAAATGCCCCTTGAATAACACTAAATGCTTAATATGACCTTTCAAGTGTTCAATAAATTCTAGCTATCATTTACTTAACAATGCAATAATTTTATTGACATTTAAATAAATGATAAACCAGAGTGTAAAGTAGTCATGCCAACGTGTTTACCATTAACCAACAACCTTGACCAAAAATTGATTAAAAACATATTTTCCCAATATATCATGCCAATATTTACTCACTGACCCCAAATTATCATAAGGATATCTATTTAAACATGCCAAAATAATCCAAACTTTGGCTATGCCCTAGGTAAGACTAAAATAAATTTCCCACTTAAAATTCCAACATATTTTGTGACGTGTTATATGAGTCATGTGATTTCATTTTGATTTCTATTTGTTTATACATAGTAAAAAAGTTTCATCTTAGAAAGAGTTTGAGTGATGATGCAAAGGTCATCAAGCTGTATTCAAGTGCTGTCTATTTTTAGGTGATTTTGTTTCAAATTTACCATTCAAATATAAATATTGATTTTGTCACGTTTTGGTGAATCTGACATACCAAACCATTCATATTTTATTCATTAATGATAATGAAATGCTTTTTATCCATTCTAATAATTATTTTATTTTTTAAAATATAGCGTTTTCGCCGATAAACTCAACTTTAATAAATGAATAATAGAAAGCATATCAGGATTGTTCTATGTTTGTCATCAGTGATGTTAGTGGTCAATAGGTAGCAACACTTTACACCACTCAGCCACAAAGGACCCCTTTTCTGTATGACTACCATCTCTTAGTTACGCTGCTTATTTTGGGATCTTCTGTGGCCGGTGCGGTCTTAGGCGTTGTCATCTAACAACCACTTATCTCTCACAACTTGGGTTGTAGGTTCGAACCTCACTCAACCCAAAACTCAGGTGAGAAGTTTTGTCAGTTACAGTGGTTCTATTGAAATCACTCTTCATTCCGAGGTCTTCCTCTACCAATAAAACTGGATAAGCTATAATTATATAACGTTTTATTTGTTGAAAATAGCCTTGAATCCTGTTCAAAAAAAAAAAAAAATGTTTATTATACAAGCAGCAGTTCTAGTTGAAAAAAAAAGAGGCAAACTATTCGTTATCTTAAAAGCAACATGTATTAAAATAAAAATATGCACATTTAGCCGAGCGTTTCATTAATATTACATAATGAATTAAATCTCACTATGTTGATTTAATTTCATTCTATTGTTATTTTATCTGCAGTGAAGCTGATAAATTGATCTAACTTTATCACATAGTTGGTCTCAGTTACCAGCACGATATCATAGATAAGAGAACGGTCAATAAACAGCTAAATGCTAAATGACACAAATCTCGGGCAAACAACCATATTACATTCCTGGAAATAATTAACCACAAAATGTATGCACTTAACAAACATGACATTTTGTTGTCATGGCAAAATGCCTGTTTTTTATCTGGAGATGTATTTAGGTCTGAAATGCCTAAATGTAGTTTAGGCTATTCCTTTTAACCCTTTACTCCATAGATACACGTTTTCCCACACCAATCACAGAAGGCCATTGAAAACAGTGCAGGAAGAGTTCAGATTGCTCGTAACGAGCAATCTGAACACTTCCTGCACTGTTTTCCACTCTGTCAGTTAATATCAACATGATTCACCCATTGCTGATACATGGTGAATTAAGGCTTTCAATATTAGAGGTGTCCAAAGGCGTCTATATGAAGTTAAGGGTTAATATCATAGCATAAAACGTTTTGTTTTTAATTGGGGGTTTAACAGCATATTTAGCACATTTCAGGTCATATAATGGCATATGCAGTTTTACTGATGGAAGAAGATCTCAGGATGAATCTGAATAAAACCACCATCAACCCGCAAGTAACTGGCAAACTTTCTTATATAATGATTTTGGAGCGAGCAGAACTCGAACCGAAGACCTTAGCGGTGAGAAATAAGTAATTTGAGACAGCGCCTTAGACCACTTGGCCATGGAGGACCCCCTAAAACAAAGAATCCTGTTTGTTATTAAAAAAAAATCACCTTAACAGTCCAGTAGTGCATTGCATGCTTCATGAGTACAAAATTAAAAATTTAAAAATAACTGTTGTCCTAAATGAATGATAAAAGACATTATAACATGCAATGAACTGCTATTGAAACTTTTTATAGTAATTGGAATTAAGTTATCTTATGTATGCAACATTTAAAGTTTTTAAACACACACCTTCTAACAGTCCTCATTAATAGTCATCACCTATTTTAATGAGTGCCCCCAGCTATTGATCAGAAACCACATGTTTAACAGAAAAGGGGCAATAACTTCTGTAAAATTTGAACAATGTTTACAAACATTAAAGTTCACATTTATTTTGTAATTGTACAGGTTCACACAAAATATTCATTAAATACATTGATACCTTCATAAACGGGGGGGGGGGGGGGGGGGAAAGAGGCATAAGGACGCATTTTATAATCTTCAAATGACAGTATATGAAAATATTTTATGAATACCTAGTTCAATTTTATTATATATTCATTTTGAAATACTCTATTTTATAAGTGAAAATATAAAGTATACCAGCCACTATTGTCACTAACAGTCTGAGATTTACAATGATTGTTTGCATAGTAAGCATCATTTTATGCCATCAAGGCTAACAGACGATCAGTTTACTTAACCACTCTTTCTTGGGATCCTGGAAGATTAACCAGTAACGAAACTTTCCCACTTGAATCAGAGGTGAAACAAATGGTAACGAGATACAATGTTGTATATCATTGAGACTGTGGCTGGGTGTGGATTTGAACTCATGACCTCTAGATTGATAAGTGGACATGCTACTGACCAAGTTAACTGGGCCCGTCTTGAGATATACTAATTCCATGTTTATGAAATGATCATATCAATGCGATTTTTTTTTGGATTATTCACCTACACTCTGTGGTCATGAAAATATTCCAATGATCCAGATCCTTTTAACCAATGAGATATCTCCCATTCTCATACACAGAAAAACAAACATATATTTTCTATGTATTTTTATATTTTTTCTCTCATTACTATATTATACTATGTCAAACTATTTTTGTCACACTCATTCTCAAAATTGAATGAAGACACCCTTCCATTTTTTAGGAAGTTGTTTGACCTTTCATGCAAGCTTAACCAAACATCCAAATTCAGTAAATTCAGTAAAATTGTGAAGACTCTTATATTGTATATAAAAAACGTGATAATACTTATAGTATATTAAATAGTTCAAGCTTCAAGTAATATTCAAACAACAAACGAGGACATATCAAACAAGCAAATAAATTTTAATTAATACTTATATCTCACACAAATTAAGGAGGTAATATTTAAAACAGTAACTCATTTCATATACAAATATCATATATTTATATTCTCAAGGACGGAATGTTTTAGAGTAAAGTATAAAGATAATCTTGAAATAAATATTCTATATTCTACAAAAGTAGATTATGCATAAATTAGGTGGTCATTATAGAATTATAGAGAAGAAAAAAATAACTAATTGGCATAAAATGAACACATGGAATTAATGTCCAAAAAAAAGAAAAATATTAAAAATCAACAATCCTCATTATAATAACATGTAGTCCAATTTTATACGGTTGAACCTCATATGGTACAACCTCATATAGCTGATATTCATATAGTCAAACCTCAAAAAGCTGATTTTCACATAGTATCTGTATAAAATAAGCCATTGTTGTTATGTTCATGTACATTGTATGTGTATATATATACATAAATACTTATCTCCTAGCTACAATGCAAACCAAGGACAAAATGCCATGACATCAACCATACATGTATAAGCACACATAAGGCCATTATAAATTAATTGCTAGATTATCATCCAATTTTTTCGTAAAAACGGGGAGGGTGGGAAGATTTTATTTTTTATTTTCATTTTTAAAATTTTATGTTTTTTTATAATTTTTTTTTTTTTTTTTTTTTAATTTTATTTTTAATGAAAATAAAAAAGGGTCAGGGCAGCATGAAAATTAGGGGGTGGGCGGGGATGATTATTTAGCAATTAATTTATTATGGCCTTAGGTTCAAATACTAAATATCTAATTGTCCTCTCGTGCTACATCCAACTTTATCTGTGCAAAATAATATGGCTTCTCTCATTACATATCAATAGTATAAAGTATGAAACTCATTAATTAATAGAACTATCAACTGAATATAAATGTCAGCATTTTATAGATCTGGACGGATTGTATGGATGGAATAGGGCAGCATTTAATGCTGCCACATGAATAAATCCTCACTATTTGTTATTGATAAAAAAATCTGCAGTCAATAATAAATATATATGCAGTACAATAAAAAAAAAATCCCTGTACAGAAGACACAAAATGATAGGCACTAACCATCAGGATTCATGTTAACATTTAATAATTTATATTTAAATACATTTTCAAAATTTATTTTTAAGTTGGTCGGCAACTGAGTTAAAGATTCATTTGGTAAGGTTTCCTTAACAAGATTTTTTTTACCCTCAAATTTTGCCTTTTTGTCATACTATTTAAATATAATCATGACCATTGACATTCTCCAATCTGCCTGTAATGTCTCATCATATTGGGGACAAATGACCACCAATTTAGAAAAGCGAAGAAAAACACTTGTAAAAAATGAATTTTACAGTTTTTATTATTTAAAAAATCCCCCAGTTTTTAATAGACATCACTTCATAACATCATAATTTTAAAAATATGAACTTCAAACATGTTTTTTTATGCAATAATATAAAAACAAAAAGATAAAATAAATTTTGGCAGACCTGACTTTTGTTTCACCAACATTTTACTGAAAAGCTTAACTAAGTTTTGACTGGTTATTTATTTACTATATCATCATACTAATGAAACACTATGCAGTTTTACTGGAACCAGTCTAAAATCATGATCACCTGCCTGCTTTTCTTAGATTTAAGTTTTTAATTATTTGTATATGTTGGTGAAACAGGAACCTGGATATGATCTGACATCTGTGTGAAAAACATTCAACAAGAGTTGTCAGAAGACAACAAAGCTTGCCCCTAGGTATTTAAGTCCAAAGAGGGCCATAACTGTGCCAAAATGCAATCCAGAGTTATGGTTCTTGTTTCTGTGTGTTCCATTGAAGATGGTGAACACAAATGTGAAGTTTCATTCACATCCAATAAGTGGTTGCATAGATATCTTAAACTTAAATGCAAAAGTTTAACCTGGGTGTCTACAGACGACGACAACACTGGGGTCATGGCAATAGCTCTCCTTGGACTTCGTCCCAGCGAGCTAAAAAGAAAGGAGCATATCAACGTGACTTTATGATAAATAATGAAAATACATGGCATGTTCAACAGTTAAATTTACTTACAACATGTCACATGTGATATAAAGATGTTCAGCAGTATTAACAATTTCACGTATCAGTCCTTACATCAACGTAAGTTTGCAGTGAATTTAATAGTTGATTTGCATATAATAAGCTCTGTTTGCTAAATATATTTAACAAGCAAATTAGGGACTTGTTATCGTAAGTTTGTTCAGCAGTAAAGATAATACAACATACATGTATAAGCCTTTGTATCTAAGCTTTTGTAAATCTATTCATACAGCTACAGCAAATTATATTTGCATGTACAAAAAGATAAAAAAATGTTTGCTTAATTATTCTAACAAATACATTTGAAACTAGAAATATCTTTAAAGGTGATGAATAGCGCCAGATGATGCCCTGACACAGCTATTGCACCCTTTTGCTGCCTGCTTTGACACAGGAACCAATTAGAGTAATCAATCACTTTTCAACACATTTAAGTCACATACAGATTATTCAGTTTTATTGGTGGAGGACCTCAGAATTAATCTGAATAGAACCATAGTCTTTCAGCAAATAACTGATAAACATTCTCACATAAGTATTTTAGATCAAGTGAGACTCAAACCTACAACCTCAGCATTAAGAGGTAAGTGATTTTGAGGGCAGAGCCTTAAACCACTCTGCCATGGAGGACTTGATAAAAATGAAACATTAATCATTTCCATTTTATTTTTTTCTTACTTATTGGTAACAAAGCCTAGTCTGATTATAGAGCCTCTTAGAACAGTGAGCCATAGTTCTCACACAGCTGTGATTCTGAAATAATCACAGTCCATGTATACAATATCAGAATAAATAATGAAAACCTTAACAGCCAATTCTCACACAGCCATGATTCTCATAGCATCACAGTCCATGTACACAATATCAGAATAAATAATGAAAACCTTAACAGCCATTTCTCACACAGCCGTGATTCTCATAGCATCACAGTCGCTGTACACAATATCAGAATAAATAATGAAAACCTTAACAGCCAGTTCTCACACAGTTGTGATTCTCATAGCATCACAGTCAATGTACACAATATCAGAATAAATAATGAAAACCATAACAGCTTGTTCTCACACAGCAGTGATTCTCACAGCATCACAGTCACTGTTCACAACATCAGGATAAATAATGAAAACATATAAAACTTGAGTCAACGTCTCAGTTACTGGTTAAAACATGGATAGCAGATCTACTGTGTCGCTGGCACGCTGATTATTCATGAATCCATTCCAACATTCCATGTATCTATATTGATATTTCACCTAGTCATCCTGTCTCTGTGGGTAAACATGCAGATTTCTATGTTTTCATGTATATTCAAACATATAAACTTCTCATGTATCCATGCATTCTTTCATGCATTCACAGACTTTCCATGCATCAACTACTGTTATTCATGTATGCTTCTGGACGAATTTCCTTGATGTGTATTCATACCAAATGCTCAACATACTGTAAAATAACTGTTCAGGTATCCAGGCATTGTTTATTTATCCATGCAGATACATACACAGTGCTTTCATACTGACTTCACAATAATGAATTTCCATCTTCAGGTTAGCATGAGGCATTTGGGAAGAAGTCCTAGTGAACTGCTTCAGACAATACATAGCATTATGATATTTGATTATCCATCCAACTTCGGTAGTATCTGAACCTGGCTGGATTGCAGCAGCTGATCAAAGAAAAATCCCAGCAGATTGTGTGCCTGAAAAAGTAGTTGAACATTAGTTACTTTGTATAACATTATTGGGTAAATGTATATATCTTTTCTTTCATATCAGATAATGATATCTGCCATTCCGTGGGTGTGAGATATATAGATTTCACCCTGGGTTGAAATAAAGTTCATTTGCTCATAAAATACACATGTTAGTATGACGATATGCCATTCTTAGCAGACAATAAATCAATGTATTTTTAGTAGAAAAATAAGGTCTCAGTGGTATGCAAGGAAAAGAATAAATTATGAGTAATGTAAAACACTTTAAATTTGAGATAACTTTATTTCCCAAACTTGCTCAGATTTGTGCCATTCTATTTATTCGTGAAATGTGAATTTGCGATGTCAGAAAAATGAATTTCAAACCGGAAATGCATTTTTATGCTGAATTCTGATATTTCAGATGATATGATTGTCTGAAATGCAGTAAACATTGATGCATGATTGTTTAATTTTTAAATGATGATTGATCAATTGTTTGAATATTTAGCGTCATTTTCATGCCATCGAGCAGTTAACCTAACCACTGTTTCCTGGGATTAACCAGTACTCGAGCACACCCTATCTCCGCAAGTAACTGATAACTTTCCCACTTGAATCAGTGGTGAGAGACGAATGATAATGCGACACAATGTCGTATATCAATCATCACGGAGACTGTTGTCGGGTGGGGATTCAAACTCACGACCCCTGTATTGATAGGTAGACGCATTACCGACTGAGCTAATCGGGCCCAGCTGGAGGGATGAAACTCATGAATAATAGTGAAAATGATGTTCTCGCTAATAAAAAGTGTTTTATAGTATCCTGTAGAGATTACGAGATTTCAAATCTCAGTTTCAGTAGGAACCCCAGTAGTCTCCATATAGAGGTTCTGATAAAAAAACTTTTCAGTTGGACTACCCATGTCTCAACTTTTTTTTCTCCATTGTATCAGATTCCTAGTCATTACCACTTGAAAAAACATAAAACCACTGATGAAAGCAAAAGTGAGTCCACCTTTTTTACCAACATTGAACAGAATTGATGTCAAACAACATGTTTGTCATATCCGAACCCCCTGCATCTGAACTGGCAAGAAAATACAGCATAACTGACCAAAAGATATTGTGCTACTGATGACCAAAGAGATCAAAGATGCACTATCTTAAGGTCAATTTCTCAATGGTGAGATCACATTTGATGTAACCAAACATTTTGTACATCAACAGCATTGGTTGATAGCTGATGATCAGTAGAACAGGAACAATGGCTACAAGTGGTATGGCATACAATATATATTAAAGTGAGGTGTGAACATTCAGATACAACAATCAAACAAAACATGAACAATACTTACACCATTTAAAATATTTCTACACCACATAAAAAAGTTTTCCATAAACATATCCAAGCAGTTTACTCAATTTATAAAGCTACCACATTACCACTTCTTGCATACCAAATAAGGATATCTGTATCTATCTCACATTAGAGCTGAGATAAAATTCTTGTGCTGTGACATTGGAACCATATATGACGTAACATATATAAAATATGACGTACCGGTAAATCATATAATTTAACCTCTTTAAAGTGATCATTGTTAAAATATGATGATAAATTCAGTTAAAATAATTATTCAATGAGTTTGGTATGCAAGAAAAAGAAAGATTCTAGCTTTTTTTATTCCCTTCCTCAGTATAACTGTTTTCACTGGAATTTGACAGAACCTCTTTCCCGCCAAAACATTTATCCTTTGGGACGATGGAATTTTTTATCCAAACCTCGATTCCATGTAAGATTCTTATTATCCATACCTGTTTAATATCTGCTGGCCTCAGTATGAGGCGGCCATACTTGTGGAGAAGCGTGTCCGTCACAGATTTGCCTTGGTTACTCTCTACACTGAGTGACCTGTATGAGAAAGTACATTTGTATTAGATTATATTGATGGTATTGCAGAAAAAATTGAGTTAAGAATACCAAAATCTCTTCAACATTATATAAATATGGTGACCTACGACCTTTGATCCCTAAATCTAAACCCTCATTTTGAAGTTACCAACCTTGTAGCATTCAGTCATTGGTAATGTAACTCACATTTCACTTGTCAAGAAAATAAAAAGCAAATGGTCCAGTAGTAGAGCATCTGACCAAGGACCGGAGGGTTTTGGGTCCGGTCCTCTGTCATAGCTATATATGATGTCCATGAGAATGAAACTTTATCCACATATGCATTGTTCTGGTTCTACCCAGAAAAGCCGGGCCCAATTAACTCAGTTGGTCACACATTCGACTATCAGTCCAGGAGTTGTGAGTTCGAATCCCTGCCTGGCAACAGTCTCCGCAATGATTGATATACAACATTATGTCTTTTTTTCATTTGTCTCTCACCACTGATTTAAGTGGGAAAGTTATCAGTTACTTGCGGAGATGGGGTGTGCTTGAGTACTGGTTAACCTTTCAGGATCCCAGGAAACAGTGGTTAGGTTAACTGATCGTCTGTAAGCTCTCGATGGCATAAAAATGATGCTAAATATTCAATAAATCAATCTACTCAGAAAGACTTTGAGCATAATTTGTCCAAGTTGTAATAATTGTATCATAATCAAACTAAAGTAAATAAGATGAAAGTATTAAAAAAACAAATATCAGAACTAAAAGCCTGACATTCTGCATGTGGTACATGCCCTCTCATTGAAATGAAGAATCAGTTGGGATCCCAACTGGTTCAAAAATTTGTAATGTACCGATACAATAATTGCATTATCTGTATTAATTAATATGAGAGGCAGCTAGTGCAAGAACAACTTTTCTTGAATACTGGACAAGTATTTCCTCATATTTTATCAGGTACAAATTTTCATCCCACGCTATGACGTAACACCATTCATAGAATCCTCGAGCTGTAACAAATACCTTTTGCTACATGTATAACATATTCTTTTCTAAATACTATTGGTATCCTTGTGCTACTGTAGAAAACTCATAAAAAATGCACACAGGTTTGTATACAAGAAAAAGTATCTTTCATGGGATTTTTGGTGCAAATTGAAAATTTCGTCCACCAGGATGACTGTTTAGGTGGTAAATGAAGCCAAACAGTTATCCCTCAGGACAGAATTTTCCATCACCACCTTAAACCGATGAAAGACACTGGTATCTTTTTCCTCGGGAATACTACTTTGACAGCAACTCGGCAGAACCTCATCAAACTATAATCCCTTGTTTTTCCCATCCACACCTCAAACTCATGAAGACACTTATATTCTTGTTTCTGTACAGATGCTGTTGTGGTGACAGGATGAACTTGTATTAATGTTGTGACGTACTGTTAAGACAGTTTCTGTACAGATGCTGTTGTGGTGACAGGATGAACTTGTATTAATGTTGTGATGCACGGTAATTACAGTTTCTGTACAGATGCTGTGGTGGTGACAGGATGAACTTGTATTTATGTTGTGACGTACTGTTAAGACAGTTTCTGTACAGATGCTGTTGTGGTGACAGGATGAACTTGTATTAATGTTGTGACGTACTGTTAAGACAGTTTCTGTACAGATGCTGTTGTGGTGACAGGATGAACTTGTATTAATGTTGTGACGTACTGTTAAGACAGTTTCTGTACAGATGCTGTTGTGGTGACAGGATGAACTTGTATTAATGTTGTGACATACTGTTAAGACAGTTTCTGTACAGATGCTGTTGTGGTGACAGGATGAACTTGTATTAATGTTGTGACGTACTGTTAAGACAGTTTCTGTACAGATGCTGTGGTGGTGACAGGATGAACTTGTATTAACGTTGTGGCGTACTGTAAACACAGTTTCTGTACAGATGCTGTTGTGGTGACAGGATGAACTTGTATTAACGGTGTGGCGTACTGTAAACACAGTTTCTGTACAGATGCTGTTGTGGTGACAGGAACTTGTATTAATGTTGTGAAGAACTGTAAACACAGTTTCTGTACAGATGCTGTGGTGGTGACAGGAAGAACTTGTATTAATGTTGTGATATACCGTAATCGCAGTTTCTGTACAGATGCTGTGGTGGTGACAGGATGAACATGTATTAACTTTGTGACGTACGGTAATCACAGTTTCTGTACAGATGCTGTGGTGGTGACAGGATGAACATGTATTAACTTTGTTACGGACGGTAATCACAGTTTCTGTACAGATGCTGTGGTGGTGACAGGATGAACTTGTATAAACGTTGTGACGCACGGTAATCGCAGTTTCTGTACAGATGCTGTGGTGGTGGCAAGATGAACTTGTATTAACATTGTGACGCACAGTAATCACAGTTTCTGTACAGACGCTGTGGTGGTGACAGGATGAACTTGTATTAACGTTGTGACATACGGTAATCGCAGTTTCTGTACAGATGCTGTGGTGGTGACAGGATGAACTTGTATTAACATTGTGACGCACGGTAATCGCAGTTTCTGTACAGATGCTGTGGTGGTGACAGGATGAACTTGTATTAACATTGTGATGCACGGTAATCGCAGTTTCTGTACAGATGCTGTGGTGGTGACAGGATGAACTTGTATTAACGTTGTGACGTACGGTAATCGCAGTTTCTGTACAGACGCTGTGATGGTGACAGGATGAACTTGTATTAACATTGTGACGCACGGTAATCGCAGTTTCTGTACAGACGCTGTGGTGGTGACAGGATGAACTTGTATAAACATTGTGACGCACGGTAATCGCAGTTTCTGTACAGACGCTGTGGTGGTGACAGGATGAACTTGTATAAACATTGTGACGCACGGTAATCGCAGTTTCTGTACAGATGCTGTGGTGGTGACAGGATGAACTTGTATTAACGTTGTGACGTACGGTAATCGCAGTTTCTGTACAGACGCTGTGGTGGTGACAGGATGAACTTGTATTAACATTGTGACGCACGGTAATCACAGTTTCTGTACAGATGCTGTGGTGGTGGCAAGATGAACTTGTATTAACGTTGTGACGTACGGTATTCACAGTTTCTGTACAGACGCTGTGGTGGTGACAGGATGAACTTGTATTAACAATGTGACGTACGGTAATCACAGTTTCTGTACAGATGCTGTGGTGGTGGCAAGATGAACTTGTATTAATGTTGTGACGTACTGTAATCACAGTTTCTGTACAGATGCTGTGGTGGTGACAGGATGAACTTGTATTAATGATGTGATATACTGTAATCCCAGTTTCTGTACAGATGCTGTGGTGGTGACAAGATGAACTTGTATTAACGTTGTGACGTACGGTAATCGCAGTTTCTGTACAGATGCTGTGGTGGTGACAAGATGAACTTGTATTAACATTGTGACGTACGGTAATCGCAGTTTCTGTACAGATGCTGTGGTGGTGGCAAGATGAACTTGTATTAATGTTGTGACGTACTGTAATCACAGTTTCTGTACAGATGCTGTGGTGGTGACAGGATGAACTTGTATTAACATTGTGACGTACGGTAATCGCAGTTTCTGTACAGATGCTGTGGTGGTGGCAAGATGAACTTGTATTAATGTTGTGACGTACTGTAATCACAGTTTCTGTACAGACGCTGTGGTGGTGACAGGATGAACTTGTATTAACATTGTGACGTACGGTAATCGCAGTTTCTGTACAGATGCTGTGGTGGTGGCAAGATGAACTTGTATTAATGTTGTGACGTACTGTAATCACAGTTTCTGTACAGATGCTGTGGTGGTGACAGGATGAACTTGTATTAATGATGTGATATACTGTAATCACAGTTTCTGTACAGATGCTGTGGTGGTGACAAGATGAACTTGTATTAACGTTGTGACATACGGTAATCGCAGTTTCTGTACAGATGCTGTGGTGGTGACAAGATGAACTTGTATTAACGTTGTGACGCACGGTAATCGCAATTTCTGTACAGATGCTGTGGTGGTGACAGGATGAACTTGTATTAACATTGTGATGCACGGTAATCGCAGTTTCTGTACAGATGCTGTGGTGGTGGCAAGATGACTTTGTATTAACGTTGTGACATACGGTAATCGCAGTTTCTGTACAGATGCTGTGGTGGTGACAGGATGAACTTGTATTAATGTTGTGATGCACGGTAATCACAGTTTCTGTACAGATGCTGTGGTGGTGACAGGATGAACTTGTATTAACATTGTGACGCACGGTAATCACAGTTTCTGTACAGATGCTGTGGTGGTGGCAAGATGAACTCGTATTAACGTTGTGACGCACGGTAATCACAGTTTCTGTACAGACGCTGTGGTGGTGACAGGATGAACTTGTTTTAATGTTGTGATGTACTATAATCACAGTTTCTGTACAGATGCTGTGGTGGTGACAGGATGAATATGTATTGATGTTGTGATGTACAGTAATAGCAGTTTCTGCACAGATGCTGTGGTGGTGACAGGATGAACTTGTATTAATGATGTGATATACTGTAATCACAGTTTCTGTACAGATGCTGTGGTGGTGACAGGATGAACTTGTATTAATGATGTGATATACTGTAATCACAGTTTCTGTACAGATGCTGTGGTGGTGACAGGATGAACTTGTATTAATGTTGTGACGTACTGTTATTGCAGTTTCTGTACAGATGCTGTGGACTGGTGGTGACAGGATGAATTGTATTAACGTTGTGACGTACTGTAATCACAGTTTCTGTATCAATTAATACAATTTATTGTCCACTTTTGACAATTTTTTGCATTTACTTTTTTTAGTTTTTACTCACTCTCTTAGTATGGTGTCAAATGCCATTACTGCATTGTCCCTCTGTAGAGCCAGCACAATGCTGGGCCCAGACACCAACATGGGAACCTGCTTGAAACTCCCAGCATCCACCAGACACAGGAAATGTTCCGCCTGCTCCTGGGTGAACCATACCATTCTAGCACCTACAAACTCAAACCTGAAATGAAGCATCTTACATGATTGCCCAGTTTGGCACTATTTACTGTCAAACACAAACTGATTGACTGTATAGACTTTGCTTTAATGCAAGAAAAAAAATACAAAGTCAGTAATATGAAAGAAGTTTTTGACAAAATTGATGTATTGGATTGTTTAGAAGAAGTATTATTAATAAAACCTTTAATCATTTTCGTGGAAAACCCATTGATGGATTAATAATTTTTATTACAATTATCTTATATCATTTGTAACTGTTTGTCTCGTTGATTTCTACATTTATATATTTATAAATAGTTTTACTATATTTTAAACCGTATTAATTTATTATAATGAATGAATTGGATTTGACGGCATACCAGCACATTATAGGTTATTTAACGCCAACACAAAGATTCCACGTTCACTTTACATGTACAAAAACAATAAATTAGCATACCGATTAACAAAACATCAACAAATTAATATGCAGAATGCACCTAGAACCTTGATACCTGCAAAACTGCCGAGTTTCAGCTAATTCTATTTTATTACTCAAACTGTCACTTTTTACGACATGCATTGGCGACAGTTATCCTTTTCTTGCCATCACCCATATGGCTCCCTGGAACCGCACAGGGGTTTGTAATTTAATCATAATAATGAACATGACTAAAAATGATAAAATTCGAAGCATTCCTACCCCTCTGCAAAGATCAACAGTGATTCTATTCTAGGCAGAAACACAAGGGTTTATTTATTATAAAAATATTATTGTAATCATCACATTCATTAATCTTTGAGCGCACATTACCTATATATGTGTTGACTTTCCATGAAACACCATTCATTAAAATTTTATTTTTGTATGTCATTCTACCTTCCAAAGTCAAGTGTAAATCATTGCTTTACATGCTACATCTGATTAAATTGTGTTGTGATTCACATTTTTTACTCTGACATGTATAGAAATATCATTTAGGATGTGAACGTTAATACTATGATAACACTGATGTACATGTAATAATGGTACACTATTTACCCTTGAGCAACAAGTCCATCTATAACATCTACGTAACCATGGTGAGGTCCCAACTTTTTCATTAATACTGGTGTCAGGACAATACATGTCGTCTGCTGTAGCAATGCATGTGTACTGGCGGCTGAAATTATAGGGAAAATAATGTACAACTCACATTTTAGATAAAAAAATATCAAAATAAGGCATAATGATTTAATTCCTAGATTGTCATACCCACCCGCCCCCATATTTTTTATTAACCACAACATAAAAAATTTTGTACAATGGAGCCTTAATTTGCCAAAATAGCACCATGTTTTAAACAGTATGTCATTTCGTGTCTAAAATGACACTTCCGTTTTAAAATCTAAATAAAAATAACATTACTGCTCCCTTAATTTGAAACAAATTGGGATGAAAATCTAGTAATTCATTTATTATGGCCTAAAACTGTTCAAAACATTAAAATGGAAAAATATGACATGTAGTTTAAATGCAATATATAATAGGTTTTAAAAAAAAATTAAAATTAGCAAAAATACATTTTTTTTCCATTATAACATGTTTAGCTATACTCTGTTATTGAGCCCTTATTGTCTTAAGGGTATCAATTAAAACATACTATAATAATGAAAGATTTTCTATAACATAGCCCACATATCCAGATTAGCTTAAAATAATTTTTGCCACTTAAAATTGCAATATGACATATCAAATGAACCACATGATTTCATTTTGATATGATAAGTCATATTGGTGACTTAAGATGATCCTAGAAAGAGTCCAAATGATGAGGTGAAGGTCATCGGAGGTTTTTGATGTGTAATTGTGCTGAATTTACATGTATACCGAATGCATGATACACAAACTGGGTCCCGATTTTCATCACATACTTACCCGATGAATTTGCATTTTCTGGTCTGTCACACTGCACCACTTCTCTGTGTGTCATGAACTTAATGTCCAACTCACTGTCCACAGCCTGGCACATTAGCTGGAATGTTTAAGATCAGATAGATTAATACCCATACCATAATGATTGATAATACCAATTTAAACTGTTGTTTCAGGGATTTCATAAACAAGACTTCAGCATTATCAGTTTTTTTATTAAATCTTAAAACAGCCCGCTAGTGCAGTCATTAACTAATCTGCAATCCAGGGGTAATAAATTGGAATCCTAACCTGGCCACAACCTCTGTGATGATTGTTCTATGGTCATGACCTCTGAATATATCCAAAGTGATTAAAGTGTCAGATGTTTACATATGACAGATACATGTACACATAATTTGACAGATATATTATCTTGATGATATTCTACTGAAGAAGTTTAAAAAACTAATGACTAATAATACCTGTTCATGTTCCATTGCATCCATCTCCTCACAACAGAGGCCGTCTGGGAAGAAGATCTGCTGATCCATCACAGCGTCCTGGTATGTCCTTGAACCTACAACCAACATGTCAATCATTATAACATGGTCATGTGTCTGTACATATCTATTGTTAGATGCTTATTGTATTTATCATTTGTTAACATAAAATAAAATGGTACAAAGTTGTGTGATCTTTTGTAGTAGGTGTGTATGTGACACGCCAATCTAGTAACAATCTTTCATGTGAACTGACAGATATCTTTATTACCTCCACTGAAAGGAGAGCAACGTGTTATAATATAAATATATACAGAACAGAAAAAAGTTCATATATATGAACATATACATATTGATTACATGCCATGCTATATTTTTAATAACTAGATCTCAACATAGGTACAGCCTCAACTTGTACAAAAATACATGTATGTACACAAGTACACAAACAAAAACATTTCATAGGTTAACTTGTACCCTGCAATCAATCTTGTCGACACAGACGACTTGACCACAATTATTACTATCAATGTCAGTGAAACATGCATATACATGTACTAGACCCATTAGAGGAATCAGAATTGTTGATCAAATCAGATATAAACAAGCACTTACATGTATATGATGATAAAGCATAACTATCATTTTCTGAATTATTCAACCTGAAGTTGTGTTCATTTGGATTGATATTTATAACTTTATGAACTATTTATGACCTATTTTTATCGTAAGTTGTTTTGTGAAATGAAACCTAGCACTGTTCTTATTAAGGTCTTACCGTAGATAGCATTGGAAACAGTATCTGCCCCAAATACACCTCTCCAGTAAAACTGACTCTGTCTGCGAGCACTCTGGGGATCCTCGGGGCCCAACAGATCCAACAACTTCTTCACGGCATTCTCTCGCTGTAAACTCAGACACAGGGATGGGTCAGAGGTTAGGTATGTCATGTGCTTGCTCTTCTCATCATTCTGTAATACATGTATATAATGACCTTTTGGTTGCAGTTTTCATTGAAACATAGTGAAGTTTTCCTTTTGGGAGTCAGGGTCAGTGTGCACTGAATTTTAGCATGGTCTACCTTTAAATATGACAAGATGTAATGTATCAATCAACAATTTTTTAATTTCATTAGATGATAGAGCCTATTGGAAGAGCTCTATTAGTTTTAAATTCTAGCTGCAACTAAATGATGCAAAAACTGAAAATAAATTGAACATTTTTATACTAAGCCAACCATATCTTTGTGGAAATGCATTAAGCATAAATTACAGTAAAAAGAAATACATTTAGAAAAAAGGGTCTGGCCATATCTACATACCACTTTATTAGTCATGCAGCCGGGCCAGATTAGCTCAGATGGTAGCACATCTGACTATCAAACCAGGGGTCATGAGTTTGAATCCCCGGTCGGCCACAGTCTCTGATGATTGATATACGACATTGCTCTTATTGTTATTCCTCACTGCTGATTTAAGTGAGAAAATTATCAGTTACTTGTAGCGATAGGTGTGCTTGAGTACTGGTTAATTTTCCAGGAAAGAGTGGTTAAATTATCTGATCATCTGTTTGCCCTCAATGGCATAAAAATGATTCTCGATATTCAAACAAATATATACATGCAAGTAACAATCGCAACACTTTACAATATTTATACCTCACAAGCCTCTGGAATCACTCTTATAGCTTGATCTTCACTTAACACCTGTAGTTTCAGAGCAACTATCTTAAATCCCGACAGTGTGATTTTCTTGAGGATTTTGGGGAGATGTTTCTTCAGAGCCCGGGGTTTGATAATTAAGAACGTGGTTATAAAACGAGGTCCAGACAGCATTGTCTCAAATATAGACTCCTCACAAGGGTATGTTGGAGATGGTTGAATGCTTCCTCTACTGAAAATGTTAACACAAGCAAAATTATGATTTCTACTTTTATGGTACATGTATACAAATAATAACATTATTTCAATATTCTATTTTCATTTATATCATGTTCTTTAAGCTCAACTGCAAAGTAAACTCAGAATTTTCGTATCATTTTTTAGAGGTGATTGGGTTGGGCCTGACCAGGCATAATTGGTCAATATATCATCAACTTAACATCAGGCCTCGCTATTACTACACACCTCTTTGATGATGCTATTAAAAATTTACATATATGTTGAAATATAGCAGATCATAAATAAGTTTCTCTTGTTCAATGTGAGATTTAAAAAAAACAAGAATTCTGCGGAATGATATGTCTCGCCATGTCCGCTTTGACCATTAATACACACATGGTAGAGAAAAAAATTTAAATATTATATTCCATGCAAGAGTTATCTAACTTGGTTAATGTAGTATGTTTAATGACTAAGAAATATTGTAGGAAGTATTGTGTGAAGTTTCAATCAAATACATTAAGTGATTTTTAAGATATGAACTTGATGGTAGTTGCACACAAAACTTTAACCAGTATTTCTAAGTAAAACATATTTAAAAAAAAACAAAAAAAACTTTAACCAGTATTTCTTAAAGTAAAACATATATATATATATATATATATATATATATATATATATATATATATATATATATATATATAAAACTTGTACTTGTTGAGAAATAGTGTAAAAATGAAAACTTAACGCTTGAGCTAAATATAAATGTTTGATGCTGTCGCCGTGGACGGAAAAACAACACCTTAATCTCGTCTCTCCTTCGTCGTGGCGAGACAAAAATTACAAACTTTTCAAAAGCTTTTTGTAGTTGGATTTAAAACTGCAGATAATTCTTCACAAATTCGTGTTTTGTTGGACTACTTCAATGATGTCTTATGTTTTTGTAAATACTCAAAATACAAAATTCAGAGACACCTGTTTTTGGGGATGACCACTAAATCGCAAAATAAGTTATCCCTTATATATATCTTATAAAAGAAGTGTCAAGGCCAGAGTTATACATGTAGCCCATAGTTTATATCCTGTATGTTTTGGCATTTTTATTACTGTAATAGTGCTAAATTTTTAAGTCGACACAAAAAGACAAGTTTAGCAGTGTATTTCACTTAAAATCATGATTTTTCTATCAAGCTATATGAAACTTACTGTGCACCATGGCTATCCATGTGGGATATAAAATGAGGTATATAGGGCAGCATAGGCCTAGAAAGAGGGTCAGCGAACAACTCCCTCTCCGTGAAAAACAGTCGTATAAATGTATATGCCTCCTCTGCTGTCCTGGCATGCAACATATCCATGTGGTTAGCCCGGCCAGACTTCATGGGGCTTGGGCGAGGTGGAACAACACTTTCAAGCTTGGCAAACCCATCGACACCTCTCAGGGCCAAAACCAAACACGGCTCTGCAATACAAGTAATGGTATTAGTGAATTGGTGTTCAGTGACATACTAACAAAAAAATTATATGGTATCTATAAGGCCATTATAAATTAATTGCTAGATTATCATCCAAATTTTTCTTAAAAATGGGGAGGTGGATGTGGATTTTATTTTTTATTTTTAAAGTTTTTGATGTTTTTAATATAAAAAAAAAAGTCAGAGCGGCATGAAAATTAGGGGATGATAATTTAGCAATTAATTCATTACGGCCTAAATTATATAACACCGAGATAGTGATGAAGGTACATGTATCCTGAATGCATTTGGTACATGTAGATCTTAATTTGAGGGTTGGGAGGAATGGAGTGAGGAGTACCGTATTACATGGGGGCTGGGAGGGGGGGGGGGGGGGGATATTTCTGGAATGGGCAGATTAAAAGATTGAGTGAATGGTTTATATCAATTCTTTAGGAACAACATCTTGAGGTATGAAAATGTAAAGTATTGGTAGATTGTAAAGTATAATGTGGTAACAAGGAGCAAAAATATTTATTTAAATACTTAGATTCTAGAGACACATTTTATGTATTATTGAAATGGATTTTTAGCTTTATCATTTTTTTGTTTTTTCTTTCCAATCTCTATACTCATGAGATATGCTGCATTTTTTTTACAAATCTGTGTATGACTTAGAAAGGCGTAATCCTACAACAAGGAGCAAACATAACACTTAAAAATCTATAGTTTCCAATATTAGCTAAACACTACTATATGTGCCTTAAACACTATTTATGAATGTGCATGCACGTCTACAGTGAGAGGTGAACAATTGGTCAAGTAGAGTGTCTTAGTTGATGCACCACCACTGACCTGGAAATTGCGTACCAGTTTTGTTTAAATTAATCTAACTCAAAGCTTATATGAACTGCTTTCGAGTCCACTTCCTGGTATAACCAGTACTGCTTGTTTTCAGAGGTGTCGGATTGAGCTGGGGAAACATACCAGTTGTAAGCGTATGTAGACTGTCCTTCCACATTCTGTCGCCCACCTCACATGGTGTAACTTCCTTGGCTTGTGATGCAGTGAGACAGGGCAGCCATTTCATGCCCAGCAACTCAAGACCATCATGGAACAGCTGAATCTGCTGGTTCTTGCTGTATGGCACCAGGTTTACAAGTTTTCCTGCAACACATTCATCAAGATAATTATATCTGGGTTTTAGTTTAACCCTTTACTTCATATAGACGCATTTGGAAACCTCTAATATAGCTGCCTTTGGACACCTCTAATATAGACGCCTTTGTACACTTAATATAGAAGGCTTTTGAATTATTGGTTGAATTACATGTATGTTTATATTAACTTGACAGAGTGGAAAACAGTGCAGGAAGTGTTCAGATTGCTCGTTACGAGCAATCTGAACTCTTCCTGCACTGTTTTCAGAGGCCTTCTGTGATTGGTGCGGGAAAAAACGTATCTTTGGAGTAAAGGGTTAAACCTATTTATTTTATAAAAATTATAAAACAAGTTCTTATAACTAATTGTACAGGCCTGTGGAACACGTGGTCCAGCGGCAGAGCATCAAGGTCCAGGATTGGTGGGGTCATTGGTTCAATCCTCTGCCATAATTATACGTTGTTTCTTTAACCACTACTCTAGCATACCTATCTCCGCAAGATAACCATCCCATTTGAATCAGCAGTCAGAGACAAATAAGATGCAATGTCATTCACCATTGAGATATTTTCTGGCCGGGGACTTGAATTCACGACCCCTGGATTGATAGTCAGATGCACTACGAACCCAGTTAACTGATCTGGCAACTTTTTTTGTAAAAAAAATCAAAACAAGATTTCTCAATAAAAAATTACCAACATACTTTCTAGGAATTATTTATTTCTTCAGATATATCAAATAATTTAGTAAACGATTACATTGTTCTAAAAATAAATCCCCCAAAATCATGTATAATGTATATGAGAATCAGTGATACTCACCAACAAAAAGCCCTGAAGACTTGAGCACATCATATCCTAGCAGCAGTAGCACAGTGACTTGTTCTACCTCAGGATTGGTGTACAATTGAGGAATCACGTAACTTGGGTTGATTTGGATCTCAGGATCAAAACACTGCAATGTAGACAATAATTAATACAAACTTACAATCACCTGCATTTTATATTTATTCTTCTAGAAGATATCACACAGAAACAAGAGCAACAAGTATATTCATTTTTCAATGGTTATTTCTATCTCATATATTTTTTTTAGAGATTGTGACTCACATCCATACAGATGGAACTGTGTAATATTTATAAGGTGATTTTTTTTTTTTTAGCAGAATAGCAGAATGGCAGGGGCCTTAAATGATTAGCATCATCAAATGGCAAAATGACACAAGCAAATAATCACTCTATCAGTATAACAACAGAATGAGAAAGAAAATTTGCCTCAAAAATAGATTACCGATAATGGAACTGTTTTTTTGTTGTTTTTTTCTAAACACTCATTATCAATGCTTTTTACACTACATTTAATAGGAGCTGTTAAATTGGTCTTTCTTTACATTTAAATGTTGATGTTATTTAAATACACAGATGTAGATTTTAAATTGAAGTCAAGATCCTGTTTTGTGCTACAACATTTTAATATTCAAGCATGCATAATGGTACATGCATCTTATAAGCTGATAGCGATTTTATCTTGTTACCCTTCCTACGCATGCAGGATATATGTAGAGATTAGATTGTTGATTTTACAGAATTCTTTGAAATGGTAGTATAATTATCTCTTAACCCTTTACTTCATAGATACGTGTTTTCCTGCACCAATCACAGGCCTTTAAAAACAGTGCAGGAAGAGTTCAGATTGCAATCTGAACACTTCCTGCACTGTTTTCCACTCTGTCAGTTAATATAAACATTATTCACCCAATAATTCAAAAGCCTTCTATATTAGAGGTGTCCAAAGACTTCTATATTAGGTTTCCAAAGGCGTCTATATGCAGTAAAGGGTTAAATAAAAAACTGTGAGAAAATAAACAAGTAGTGTTGTAGTTGTAGTCAGTGGTTAAACGAACCTTGGATTAATATAAAATAAAGAAGTGGTTCATAGTTATAAATAGAAACAATTCATCGATGTCTTGTCAATAGACCTGACCATTCATTTTCATGAAACAATATTTCGGCTTTCTGCAAAAATAATTAAGAAATATGGTACCAGTACCAGCACTATTTTATGAATTGGTAGGTAAATAAAATGAACAATTAGCTAACAGTATTTAAGTGCATTTGTCCTTTCAGATTTAATGACTACACTAGAGTTGGAAGTACCATATTCTACAATTATGGAGATCTTAAAAGACCTCTCTTTTCACATTGATCTTTGTTGTACATGGTTTCTGTTAAACTAGCTGTATTAACAGTTCCAAATCTGGATGGGCTTCAACAGCACATAGCAGAATATCAAATAAATATTTTCTTTTGCTAGCAGAACAGTAGAATGAATAAGTATCATTTAGAATAGCAGAATGTGATCGTTTGAAAAGCTATTGAAAAGAAAAATTAAAAAGTGTATTTACAAGTATATGAACCTTTTTACATATTTTAAACTGTTCTAGTTTAGTATTTTATAAAAAAAAAAAATAACTGGGGGAAAATGATATAAAAAAAAAAAGGAAAGGGCAATAGTGGGTAAACTTGTACAAAATAAATTTGAAACCACTGCCTAATGAGACCTTAACGAAAAGGTGAAATCATCATTTTCTAACTTGGCTGCATATGCGAAAAATAACTGTGTAATTTAAAAAGTTCTAAAAATAATTGTCATTGAATGTAGTATCAATATGTATAAAGCAGATATAAAATATATAGCTTTTACATAAAAGTTCATTTTAATAAAAAAAAATGCACTCTCCTATCCAGACAGTGTTAATAAAGTGATCAAATATTTTCCAAGGCAAACCTTTTTATCTCCCTTAAAACTAGTTTCAGTTATATTTTGATAAGAAATTATGTATACATAACATTAAACACATACTTAATGAAGAAGAAACATATTTAGCAAAAAAAAAATGAAAATCACTTTTTGTAAAGTCTTAATTTCAAAACATATCAGCAATATGAAAACAGCAGTTGTGTTGTTATCATCTTGTGTATTAAGGGTCCATCCTGCTTTAACAAGTTAGTAAATTTAAATTTTCCTTATAGAGAGAATGCAAGATATTCATTTAGTCCAAAATTGTTAAAATTAAATAAAAAATTAAAATTTTGAAATTACATTTCAACAAAATTATCTCTCTTTATGAGCATAATATTTGTGTGAGAAAATATTTAAGCAAAATTATTTTACATTCATTTATAAAATGTGAATATTTGTAAAGTTAAACTATTCTTATATTAACTTTTTATTCATTATTTCCTTTTTCCATTTTTTGGTCCCATTTTTATCAATGAGATGACAAAATTAAACTATAGCTGGCAACTAATTTTACAACCAATTTCAATCTCGTACCTTTCATCCTATACTTTGTACACTATACTGCTGTATGACTTGGTGGCACCCTTCTTTCCAGATTTTTTCCCCTCTAGTATGAATAAGCATTGAAGCTATTGGACCATTCTTATAAGCAGTTTTTATTTTACTTTTGAAACAGGCCAGAGATGGATGGAATCATCAGTTACCCAGTGAGTCAGATAGTAAACCAGCCAGTACATAAAATACAAGTACTGGCAACAAACTGAAGAAGTTATTCACAGAATGCAACAAAATGTAATAAACCACATTTACCTTGCTGAAATCTCCACCTAGAGTTGCAAGCAGACTGTCAGAGTATCTGGCCGCATGGAACATGTGCTGGGACTCCAGAGGAAATCCCTCCCGCCTCTGTATAGTACCTGCATTGTAGTTATTAGCAAATATTTAGAAAGAAGTAGTAATGTTCCATCTAACCTTAACACAAAATGATCTTGGAACATCAAGGTGCTATCTGTATTTATGTTTTATAACTTATAGCACCATAATGCTCCAAGGGGTAAGTGTGTTAATCAACATGTTAAGAACCTCGGCCAAGGTCAATCTGACATGAAGGTCAGCTGTGCCATGATGGTATGACATTATGCAAAACCACTGTTTTCTCCATTTGTAGAGATTGAAATAAACTGTCGATATTGCAGATCATACTTTTATGGTTTATCCCTGACCATTGAAAGAATCGTATGAATAGATAGAGAATGCATTTTACATCATTATCAACATTTTACAGGTTATATTATTATGATAACCACTTTTTGGTGAAGAAAGACCACAGACTCATTACCATGTAAATACATTTATATTATCATCTATGTTTCTCTTTCTTTGAGAGTGACTCAAAATCACCATTCTTCAAATAGCAGGCAGTCAAGACTATCAAATATCTTCAAAATTTAAAAGTGGTGCCGTAGTGGATAGACCATTAGCTGGTTATGCCAGAGGTTGTGTGTTAAATCCCCAGCTTGATTCTATGCCTCTCATAAAACAACACTCAGTACTGGTTCTACCCAGGAAGCAGACTCGAGAGTTGTTTATATAAGATTGGACCTCTCTTTGCAATCAAGCTAAAATAAACTAGCACCAGTATAAACTAAAAAGTTATAAGTACCCATAATTCCCTGCAGTGTAAGTTGAACCATACAGTCCTCCACAAGACTGGCAGCACTGTGGCTGGCATTCTCCTTGAGCAGTTGCAATATTGTGGAGGGAAACACAGCCTCTCTCTGCTGGCCTTGTCTGTCAACATGACTCGCTACACTCTCATCAAACTCACTGGCAGAACCTGGACAGAATGCCTTTTGTCCCGATCCACTTATACCTGCGATCACATACAGCAAATGGTACAGAAAGAATGTACAGAATGATGTACAGAAATAGACAGAAACATTATTTTAAAATGGTTACAAATCAAGGTTAAAGCAATATAATATACAAATCACTATTAAAAAAAACAGGCTTTAGGTATTGGTCACTCAATGTTCAATCTCAGACTGAACCTGAAGACATCTCAAATATTCTTAAAACTCAGGGTATTTTTACCTTTTGTAGGCAATGAACTTCAGCATCTTCACTTCATAAATTCCCCATATCTCAAAAAAGTTCTAAAATTAAGACTTTATCCTTAAAAAAGTTCGAAAATCATGGATGTTTTCATCATTCATGAAGCTTCACAAAACTTTGTAAGAAGGCTCAGCTACTGGTTCTATTCAGGAAATGGTCTTCTAAGTAATTCATACATATGATCTCTGAGCTTACTTCTCAATTGAGCTAATATAAATTATTAAATGAAATCACTATAAATTGCAATGCTGAATGTGTTATTGTCTTGATGTCAATCCAGGTGAAAACTTACTAATTCATTTGGGCAGACATTGCACCCTTTTTAATTCAAACAATCATTCAAACGAGATTCATATATGTTAATGGCAGTGAGAAGCAATTTCAGCCAAACAAATCGTCAAATGAGTTTACATTAAAAATTTGTCAAGACAAAAAAACTAATCCATTGGCATCAAAAATTTGTTCTTATTATTAGTAAAAGTATAAATCATTGTTTAGAAATGTATATCTGAATGGAGTCATCAAAACATTGGCATTTTGATAATATTTAATATAATTACCCAGAGCTGCGGCTCTCTTATAATGCAGTCTTGATCTCTTCACCCCAACAATCTGAAAACCACGCCTCTGACAAGATGCCATTACAATTCCGAAGCACTTTGGGGGCACAAGAGGCGACAACACAAGAAATATTTCATTTTTAGTTGTTGTTGTTAGTGTAGCTAAAGGCCTGTGCGACACAGCCTCTGTGTCATTTTTGTCAGCGAATGTCACTTTTTTCGAACGTCTCCCTTTTGGGCTTCCGCTCCGTAATGAATCTTTCTTAGTGTACGGCGTACCAACATCTATGACATTACCTGGAGGCACTCGCCCTCCAAACCAGCGAGCTATTTCTGTCTGAACACGAGCCGGTGTACGAGGGCAGAATAATAAACACTCGTCCCGCGATTCACCACCGTATAATGCACAAAGCGAATTAGGGTCAGTACGTCTAGCAAGAGCTGGGTCAGAAGGTCCCACCGCATCGAGCCACAGCGATCTTGCAGCAGTTCCGCGGATACATATAGATAACACTGCGCCAACATTATTCAGAAGATCCATCTCGGATAACGCGGCGGAATTGTCAGTTTTTGGGAGATTCATAAGTTCAGGTGTAGGGTATACCAGTCTCACTCCCGATAGATCAAGTCCCAGTTGTAACACTCTGTTTAAAATTCCCATCATAGCTGATGGATCCTGGTAGATTTTCTTGTATACTAGAGATATGGTGTTCTGAGAATCGTAACTAACAGATTCATCGTTAAGATCGCGATCCGTCTTGGGTTCATCGCTGTCAACGGTCTGCCAAAAGAAGCCTATTGAAGTATTGAACACCTTTTCTGCTGCATGCAAGTCTGGGTTTAAGTGCATGAATGTGGATAACGGCTTCGTTGTGATGTTCGGAAGAGGTGGCTTGTAGACATAACCTGCTCAAATATATATATTTATTTATACATGTAAGTGCAAATATGTATGTATATTTATTTGATACTTTTTGATGAATTATACAGATTTATCTGAGAAAGGAGTTTTGCGGAGTGTGGGGTCCAGTGGTACAGCATCGAATACAGGATCAGAGGGTTGTGGGTTCAATCCTCCCCAATGGCTATGTGTGGTGCTAACTGAGGAAAGCACTCTTTCCACATGTGCTTAGTACTGGTTTTACCCAGGAAGACTTTGAGCATGATTTGTATAAGAAGTAATAAATTGTTTCACAATAAAAGTAAAATAAATAAGTTTAAATAAAGGACTTTTAACAATTTCAATGTTAAAAAATCACAAATGAAATTTTCAATATTTTTAATAAAAAAATAAAACTAAAAATTGTTGGGTTTCATGCAAATATATAATATTTTATTGAGTGAGCATAGAAATTGTGGTCAAGCCACTCGTGACCATATAACTTCAGTGTTCATTTGATGAAATAAGTGATGAAACAATTATTCTCTATATAATATTAACCATTAAATAAATTCTTTCCATAATGCCTTTTCCAACATATTTAAAGTAATATATGGTATATCCTATTTTATTGATAAAAGAGAAAATCCCCCCGAATGAATCAGAATAGAATCAACATCTTTCAGTGAGTAATTGGCAAACTTTCTTATTTAAAATTTTTGGACCAAGCGGTACATGAACCAACAACCTCAACAGTGAGAAGTAAGTGATTTTGAGATGGCGCCTTCGGTAATATAATTTCATACAAAGTGTATTTATTCAAGACCATAAATGGTGCATCATCTACAGGTAACAAAGCTAGATACACTGGATGTCATCGTTCATCATTTTTGTGTGTGGAAATTTTCAAGCCTAAAAATCAACTATCAAAAACAGCAAACAGGAACAGCACACAAGTTTAAAAATCATACAATACCTTGTTTTTGATCATCATCACCCATAGGCGCCACCTCCATAGATACCATGTTCTGTAACCATGGACACACTGAGTGGAGCGTATTAGTGGACAAATACTTTGTCAAGTGTTGCTGGAATGCCGACCCTTTAGCCTCAACTTTCTGCTGTAATTATATATTGTCAAATTAATTTTTATTACTATTAATAATTTAATGGATGCTGCCTGCCATACTTGTATACTGCTGTGGCTTTGAATACAGAAGTGCACCTTACAATCAAAGAAATATTCAGGTCAGTTTCTTAAATATTACTCTTCCCGACCAAATGTTCACTCATCATGGCGAGCGGATGAGTGGAATTTTCCAGCCCTATTCATTGCAATAAAGTGAAAAGACAAAAGCTTTGAGATCAATGTACTAAATAAATCAGATTTCAAAGGCATATATGGGCAGTGTAGTGGATCAGGTGTTGGCCACTCATGCCAAAGGTTATGAGAACAAATCTGGGCTCTATAAAACACTCACTTATAGTTTCACATAAGAAACAGTACAAGAGTGATTCACAAAAACGTTGAGCTAAGTCAACATAAAAGTATTTATTAAATGTACACTCAACAAAAGATATAATAGGTCACCTGGATTTATTGATATCTTGATTGTAAATTTCAATTTTAATCTTGAAAATAAAGAATAAATTCTTTGTGCATATTTTCAGAAAATTTTCGACCCAATAGAAGCACAGTGTAGTTCGTTTAATATCGACAACTCATTTATACCCCATACAATTATGAAATTTTCATTTGAATTATCTAATAATCATTTAGAGGCTGAAAGGGATTTCCTAAAGGTAAATATACTATTTCAACAGTTTGTTTGCATGTACGTTTTTTTTTTTTCTGCTTTTAAATAACAGAATTTCAGTTATATAATGGCTGTCAGTACACCTACATGTAATTATTGTGGTTCCTTGGACCAACTTACTAGGTGAACACACCTTACTTCTGCACGTCAACAACTACTTTCCCACATATTCAGAGGTGGGAGTCTCACAGCTATAGAACAAATTTCATGACCAATCATCACTGAGACTGTGACTGGGCAGGAATTCAAACTCACAACCCGTCATTTCAACAGAAAGCTAGATATATAGAAAGCTTTTTTGTTGTTTGTTTTATTTTACCTTTGATTTTTTAGACTTGACAGGTACATATTTGGCATCAAACTGTTCTACTGGTGTGACAGCCACGGTTAGACAGAGTTGACCATCTAGTAACACCTGCTGCAGGCCGACCACATAGAAGGGAAGTATCCATGGCGACACCTGGGTGGGTGTGACCCCGTCCTGGAGGTAGGTGAAGTTGTCGGGAACAAGGGCCAGCAGCCAAGTCAACAAAGTTGTATAGCTCGCAGATAATCCTCTACCTTAAAACATAAACAACCAAATTACAAGTACCGTAAGTAAGCAAGTAAAGTAAGTAGTTCATTACAGTGACATGCGGATGATAATACAATAAGATATATATTACAATAGGAAAAAAAGCACCCGGCCCAGTAGGCCTTTTAGTCACTGCCAATAAATAGAAATAATATGCAATTTTAAAAGATAATAAGCAATGGATTAAAGCATAAACATAATAATGTTGGTAAATTTTCTAAAGTTCGAAAGTTTTATGCACATATGGAAATTAATCAGGTAGTTGTATAAATAGAATTTCCCCTTTTATAAATATGCCTTGACGAAAAAACATATTTTATATTTATGCTTTTGAACAATAACATAATTATGTACAATGTAATATTAAATCAATAATAAACACTGAATGTTGTAGTTATTCTGAAAAGTAAAGTGCTCCAAGCACCACTGTCCAGATACAAGTAGCTGTAAAAAACAATTGTAAACATCCAAATAAACTGTAAGATGCCACATTCAAGAGACATCACTTTCCAATGACCAGTTACTTGAAGCAAATTTGATTGTAATAAGGAATATTTGTAACCTCTACCGAGACAAGATTAAAAAATAATCAATTCCTTTATTTAAGATAATGGCCACCTGCCCATACACCTATAAACATGCAAATTTAAATTTGTAATACATTCTCGATACTTACCAGTGTCTACACTTTTATTGCCGCTACCCCTGTGTAACACAATCTCTCCATTGGAGGACAAGTTTATGGTCAGAAGAACACAGTCTGTTTCTGGAGACAGAACTGGTGGAAGATTACGTGGTGCTGGCTCATATGAGGCATCCTAAGTAAAAGAAAGTTGTACATATAGATAATAGAGAAATGATAGTGATGATTAATAGTTAAAGCCTACCGAACGCATGTAGAACAAATCTGTTTAAATCTATCTGTAAACTCAAACAAAATCATGAGTTCTAATCTCCGTCATTAAACAGTTTTCAAGATTTTTGATATACATGTATGACATTGCATCTCATTGTCATTCATCTCTCATCACCGATTCAAGTGGGAAAGTTATCAATTACTTGAGGAGATGGGTGTGCTTGAGTACTGATAACATTGCAGGATCCCACGAATTACTGAAAAGGTTAACTGATCATCTGTTAGTCCTTGATAGCATAAAAATAAAACAAAATGAACAAACTATTTTTGAGAATAGGGTACATACCAGGTCAAACACAGTAGGTGTGGCCTCAGCTGGGTCTTGCCTGCCACTGACTGAAGCACTGGGACGAAGGGCATCTAGTCGTTTCTGAAGACGCAGTTTAGCCTGATGCTCACTCTCCCGCTTTTCTCGCAGTTTCCTATGAACATTAGCAGGAAACAATAAACATACATTAAGGTACTAAAATAGATATAACTTAAGTAGACATACATGTATTGTAATATTTGAAAAATAATTTAATGAGCAAATTAAAACTGTATGCAACAAAACAGCTTTAAAACACTACCATCATGTTTAATGATCATAACTTACAGAAGAGAGAAATAACAGTTTATTCCTACAACAATTTACTTTCAGTTTCATTTTTTAAAATGTTAACATTCATTATTAACCTTTTTTACTTTTGAAATACGCTTATATAACAAAGTTCAGCATACTCTAAAACATGTGTTTCACAAATGATAAAAAAATATTTTTTGAATATTAGTACACTGTACACTAGTCCCATTTGATAATACAGGCATAACTCACATGTCACTGGATCAGCATTCATTACCTGACTATTTCTTGTCGTCTTTCATTTTCTCTTTCTTCTGCCTGTCTTTGTCTATATTCTTCTCTCTCTGCTGCAGTCACTTCTGGTCTATCTGTCTGTTCTGCTGTCTGTGTGTGACTTTGGCCAGGTAATTCCGCCATATTAATTACTCTGGGTGGTGGTGGCCGACTTTGGTTAAGACAGAACATACATGAATAATTAACTTTGTGGATACTAAGCTATTCTATTGCAAGAATAAATCATAATAGTTTGTTTACTGGTATTCCAGAAGAGATCATCAATAATTGACCATCTTGTCCAGTCACACATGTGTGAAATATAAAACAATGTTTCTTAAATCTTTACAAATTCTACAAATGCCCAACTACATGCATTTAAAATAGATGTATCAGTAAACTTATAACTACTTTTTCTTATAATACTACATTTTTGTTCATCTTATATTCTGCATCTTTTTTTAATGGGGTTTTACGCCATTTACAACACATTCTGTTTATATAATATATATATATATGGCATATCCAATTTTATTGGTGGAGGACGACCTCTAACAGAATACCGTCCTTCAGAAAGTAACTGGGAAACTTTCTCACCTGAAGTTTTTGGATTGGGCGGCATTCGAACCTACAACCTCTGTGGTGAGAGGTCAAGTGATCTTGAGACAATGTCTTAGACCACTCGACTTCAGATGTCCATTGCAACATAATTAACCTATACAGTACAAACATAAAAGCAAATTATAACACATTTTAAATATGGCATAATACCTCATAACCCACACATATGCCTACCTTGGAGTTGGTGACTTTCTCTTCTGTGTGGTTGTTCCAGAGCTGCGAGCAGGTCCGCCAGTATGTTTGAATTTTTGTCTCATCTGTCTCCAGTCTTCCACATCATCATCCGAGTCACTTGTATTTGCACGGGCACTGCTACATTGTGATTAATATAAAACAATATGTATTGAAAAATCATTATCAGGAAGAGTTGAAATGGTTTGGTTACCAGTGTAGTTGTCAGTTCTCTTAAAGTTTCCCCGGGTCTTCTCCCTCCTCCCCACCACCCCCTAGTTAATTATTTCCCCCAGGGAAAGAATTGGTTAGCTAATTTCTTCACAGGGATAAGGAATTGGCTAATTGATTTCTTACCTCCAATACTTTTTAAATTTTAAGTGTCAGTTAACTCGTTCTTTCTACTTTATGTTTTGTCAGTGATGTAAATTTAAATAACCAATACCCCCCCACCTCCCATACCAATATTTTTACTTTTATGGAAGAGGGGTAGAAATGGTTTAGCTTATTCTGTCCCCCTATATTTTGTTGGGTCTAACTTTCAGATTCTTAAATTACATTTCGAATGAAAAATATAAGCTCTTCCAAAATGCATACAACATGCAATTAAATCATTGTGTGACAAGCTCGTGATTTTAACAGTTTAGTCTGATATTTCATTAGTGATCAAAATAAACTTTGAGTAAAGGAAGTATTATTTTCAACAATAAATGTATTTTTATGTTGCATTTTTGGGGGTCTAGAAAGTGAGCGTAAAAAATTAGATATTGAAATAAAATGAAAAAATCAATTGGTAATACAATATCTTTTCACACATCTAAGAATCCTATGATAGTGTAACTACAAACAATTCCATTTTAGCCTGACTATTCATAGAATAGGTTGGCTATTGTACATGCCCCCATGACAGCGTTGGCTTTTCAGGTTAAAGTTTTTTATCAGGAAAGATATCTATGTATCCACTCATTGGATATTAATAACTCTTCACATTTCTGTTCAGCATCATCAATGGGAAGAACAGAGATAAGAACCAAAACCATGGGTTGCATTTTGGCAGAATTAATCGATATATATGAGGGAAAGGAAAGAATCAGCTAGCAAACTATTTCCACCTGAAAGTCAAAATATAAGGGATGGGGAAAGAATCAGCTAGCCAATTCTCACCACCGCCCACCCCCTACAGAAATTCATAATACACATGTATAAGGAACGAAAGAATCCGTGTATGCTTGATGTGATACTAAGGTGTGTATTTTATTTTGACCCTTGGGCAAGACGGAAATATCACATACAGGTAAACTAGCAGATATCTGAGAATAACTTGATGTCATTCTAGAGTGTGCATTTTAGTTTGAGTCTGGGATTAGCTAGAAATATATCACATGGGTAAACTGGCAGATATCCTTACAGGGTTCTCCACAGGAAGGAAAGCAAGGGCTGGGGTAAGAGCATGTTAACACCTTCAACACATTTTCAAGCACTGTGTAAGGCACTCATTGAAATACATTTCATCAGTAAAACTTGCATTAATTAGTTAAAGTCATCATATTCAATATGATTCATTTTAGGCATTAAAGTGAGAAAAGATCTGCAAAGAAAATTAACAATTTAGAGGAAAGTAAGCTTTTGCAAAATTTTGTTAAAGAATTCAGGCGCTAGGAGAATACCATTTCTGATAGTCAAGTGCTGGGGTGCCCCTGTGCTTAAATGGCATGTGGAGAAGACTGCCTTACATGTACATGTATGTATCATGAAAGAAACACGTTATATACCTCTCACTGGGATTGATACCGAGAACCTGCTGCACACGCTCTATACTCTGTTGTTGTTGTTGCCGTATCTCATCAAAGTTACGCAGATCTATAAACACCGTCGGCTCCTTGTCTGCTTTCACTTCTAAAACAACCAGGATATAAATTACAAGCCATGCCTACATTTTTAGAAAATTTTATTTTCATTTTGAAATGCAAATACACATGCTTTACTTGCTCCTCTCAGATAAAAAATGCACTTTTTTAGCAACAATGGTCATTTTGTATCATGACTGACAACAAAAAATATAAATCTGAAAGAAATAACAGTATCCACATACGTATAATACTTTCCTTATTAAAAGAGGTAGTCAAACTTGTGTAAGTGATCACCTCTATTGAGCAGCCACTTGTCTTAAGTAGCTTCATTTGCTATTGCTGTGCTTTGAGGGTGAATTAACCTGTATTAAGCAATAACCTGTCTTAAAAGACCACTTTGCTCTCAAATTGACTGGCTGCTTAAGACAGGTTCAACTACTTGATGTGATTTAAATGTTACTAAACTTCACTATATACCTCAAAATAAAATTCAAAGCAATGATGTTATTATAGGATTAAATGCATTTTTTCTGGGTTTTATGCATGTGTAAAGAATGTCGAATCACCCACAAATCAAATAAAGTCCAAAGGAGTTTATGTCAGATTTGTGCATGATTCGACATTCTTTACACATGCATAAAAAACAGAAAAAAAGAATTTAATCCTTATAATTCCAATCCTGATGATTATATTTAATTTGAAACTCCTCAAGTGAATGAAAAAAAAATTTAAAAAAATAAGTATACGCTGCAAAGTAAACGCGTAGGAATACATCATCTCTGTCCTGGTTGACATCACATTCTCGAGATCTAATATACAATAATATCATAACGGCTATTGTTTCCCTTATCAGATGAGTTGGTTTATTGTAAAATGATGAAATATTTTGCGGTTAAAAAATTAAACAGCCGCCTTTTACCTCTCGATTTAGAAAAATAAAAAATCAATAATTCCAGGAAATACCCACACAGTGTAGATCAGTCGTCCAGATAAGGTGCGTATTTGCGTAAATAAGCATTGAAATTGATAAAAAAAGCACTGAAAATAATAAATGTGCGTACCAGTACGCATAAACAATTGAAATTAAGCATTTCATTGGCAATCTTGTGAGTATCGTATTTCCAAAGACCGGGGTTTTCACAACAGAAGTAGACACCGTGAAATAAACAAATCTAAGTGAAGCAACTGCTATGTAAATCATAGTCTCGTTCCCTGACCTTTACCGATAAAAATCGACTGTTTATTGGTAGATCGGGGAACCACACTAACTATATACAATAGGAGTTATTTCCCATAGATCATTGTCACTGAGACGCACATGGGAACATGTTGAGTATTTCCAAGTGTTTAAAAGAGGCCTGCTATAAACGAACCTGCATTACTTTAGCCGATTACTTTATCGTATTTATTTAACATAAATGACATTGTCTGCTTCTGACGTCGGAAGACGGAAAAAAAACAACAGAAACCCAATCATTATCTGATAACTTATTCCAGTTCTTTAAGTAAAAAACAATACTCTCAAAAGTGAGTTATTGATGCATGTATTACGAAGTCACAAAAAACTAAACAAAAAACACACGGGAGGCAAGGTCAATATAAATACCATTGAATCATGGAAAGTAAAGTTCCCATGGCTGATAATAAATGAAATTGAATGCAACCTCAAATCTGTATTAAAGCAAACATTAACAGTGTCTGGATAGATTTTAGTAAAGGTAAATTTTGAAAATACTCTTTCAATTTCCATTTTAAGCATTGCATTTTAATTTAGGGAGTAAAATAAGCATTTGGCCAAAAGCTTATCTGGAGCACTGTCAAGGACTAGTATTCACGTTCGGTAAACCAGGGCTGTGTTCAATGCTACACTACACATCTCAAATGTGAACAGTTTATGACCTACTTCATTGAATCTCAAACAACTTATGGTCTGATTATGACGCCCGGTTAAATCGCTGAATCAAAGAAATCTATAAAACAATAAACCAATGAAAACAGCTAGGACTAGATCTAACATTTATTTTTGTTGTATTTTATAATTAAATAAGCGTGGAACAGTAGTGAACGTAATTTAAGTTCATAATTTTTTTTTTATATTGTTAAACCGACCATCAAAATGTCGAAGCTTCTTTGTTTACGCGAGAAACGTAAAAGTAGTCCGGTTTTAGAGTTTTATCGAAAAATAAAAGTCTTTAAAAAATTGGCATTGTCCAATGAAAATGCTTTAAATACATATATAATAATGAGATGGAATTATATATACCTATAAACCTAAATGTAACCTTTAATGCTGTGATGTTATATATATATATATCTCTCAAAGTAAATTTCAATGAAAAGACGTTATGTTTATCTTAAAGAATTTTTTGAAGCCATGATGTTATATTATTATATCTTAAAGTAAACTACCATGCTGTGATGTTAAAAAAAAAAGAGAAAAACACACAACACAAACTTGAGAGAAATTAAGCCTGGGCACCGTGCATTCCCAAATAAGTTTAGAAACACTGTATTTCTATAATGAATAACATTGTCAATCCATTCAATAAAGTGACATTGACTTTATTTTTTAATTCTATCAAAATGTAACAACGTACGCTTGTCTTTGACATCTAGTTTTGGTGGTATAGGAGGTAGTCTAGCTGTGATCACACGAGGTTTAAAATCACTTGTATTTGTGCCACAAGATGATGTCGTCTTCTTCTTCACTTCTGAAAATTTTAATATATAACTGTTTTATAAAGATATATTTTAGGCTAATTGCGAAGTAAGCCCAGAGCTTGTAAATCACTCCTGAGTTTGTTTCTTGGGTAGAACCATTACTTGGTGGGTTATTTTTAGGCACTGGGTCAAGTATGGGAACCAAACCCTTGACGTTTGGCATGAAAATCAGGGCTTTTTTCCTGTAAATTTGGAAGAGGTCCAATCCTTCAGAAAAGAAACCTGGCATGATTGAAGGGAAATTGGAATTTTTTTAAAAAGCTTTAGCAAACTGGAAAATAAAGATTAACACTGTTAGTATTATGTTCTAACCATTTAGTATCAGATATTACAATAATAATTCATATCCAATGTTTTTTATCCCCTTATGTAAGAAAAATTCACCAAAATTTAACAAAACAATCCACCCATCCCCCATTTTTTTTTTGCCTCAATTGGTGAAAAATATGATTTTTTAATTGGGAAGTAGATGAATATTGCCTCTATTTAATAAAGTAAAAAAGCCCTGAACAGTTAACACCCTTTCCACTGAACACCACCATATACATTCTGTAAGTATTAATTATTAACCTAGATTTCCAACAAATAAAACTTGAAACTTGTATTGCTTTCAAATTCACTGAACTTTTTATTTTATGATTTAAATGTTTTAAAGTTGATCTAAATACGTGTATACAATTCTGTGACATTGAAGTGTCAAACAGTCTTTGATTGTGAAAGTGAAAGTTGCATCAATCAAATGTCAGACTCATTTCAATAACAGATAACTTTCATAAAACTTGCATAAAATTATTTCGATTTTACATTGTGAATGCAAAACTAAAGCAGTGACCCTAAAATACTTATAGTGTAAGAAACAGGCCCAGACTTACAAGCACACAGTCACTGTTATTAATAAGATAATAACCTCATAATATTTTTCATTTAAAATTAATTAGAACGTACATGTGTTAATAATTTTATAGTAATACACTATTTTTAAGAGATACCTGATAATTTTTACCAATTTTCTCTTAATATCATTTTTCTGAAACTAATATTTACACGGTGATTATAACAACCTTAAATATGCCAGTATGTAGGCAGACTCTTACTTTGTTTCTATATTGGAAAGAGGAATAACTCTTATAAATGGTTCAAAGGTACCCTATATTTAACATTTGTGGTCGTTCATGATGCCAAGTGTGTTTGAAAGTTTAGCATCAAGGGCTAACAGACAATCATTTAATTTAACCACTCTTTCCAGGGATCCTAGAAGGTTAACCAGTACTCAATCACACCCATCTCCGGAAATAACTAATTACTTTCCAACTGAATTAGCAGTGAGAGATGAATGACAATGAGATGCAATGTAACATATCAATCATCATGGAGACTGTGCCCAGCGGGGATTCATACTTATGACCCCTGGATTGACAGCCACATTAATAAGATGAAACTGTATACCTGGCTGTGGTTGTAGATACTCCTGTACCCCTGCTGCCATGGCTGCCTCAGTTTTCTCTTGTTTACTGCGAGACACATTCTCAGTTAGTATCACTTCAGACTGATTATCCACGTCATCTAGGTCCCGGTTGTCCAGGGGTGCACAATTATCGGGCGTCTGGTTCTTCAGGGCCCCTGTACGTGGATCTACATTAGATAGATCCTCTCCACAGTGCTCTAGAGACAGCTGGGCCAGCTTCTGTATCAAAGTCAGGCCTTCTGTGTTCTTATCTGTCATAAGAGAAAAATATGGTGATACTTGAACTACCGGTACAAGGTTTATTGTGTTTTTATGGCATTTTCAACATATTATAAGATATACCAGTTTAATTGGTAGATAAAAACTTCGGAGTGAATCTGAGAAACAAACTGTTTTTTACCTGTAAACTTTCTCAAATAATAATTTTGGAACAAACATGGCTCAAACTCGATGTCCTCAGCTTTGAATGCTAAGTGGTCTTTGACAGCTTCAAAGACCATGGAGGGCAATGAAATACACAATTATTTGACTTCCACATATAATATACTATGAAAATGGACAGAAATGTACACCTAAAATATTGTAACACATTCTTGTGTTATTTTTTTTAATTCTTCATAACATACTTACAAATAATTTATTATCTTTAGAAGAAGGGATGAACATTTGATTACTTTATTTTCTGTATATTCAAATAATGCAGTAAGAAGTGAATATGATCTTCATTTTAGAAATATTTTGTTAACTCTTGAGGAAACGACAGAATGAATGAATGAATGAATGAATGAATGAATGAATAAATAAATGAATGAATGATGTTTTACGGCACGTCGACACATAAATAGGTCATTTTGTGCGCGCAAAGATTAATGGACGTGATGATGACAAAAATACATTAAATAAATATGGTTAAAAATTTATTAAAACTATTTACAAATAAATAAATGAAAATTATTGACAAATAAATAAATGAAATAAAAATACAACAAATAAGTGAACAAGGTCAATAATATAATAATTGTACTAAAAATGATTAAAAAGCTTAACCTCTTTAAGGAAACCAAATATAAGGAAACGACAGTGTTACATACATGTTACTTACATGTTAATAAGTAGAACTTACTTGTTTGTTTGGCACCTTCACCAGATGCATAAATAGCTTCAGTTCTTCTCTCATCTGTCCATGCCTGTTTCGATGGTGGTGGGCCTAACTCATTATCATTGTTCAAGTTTTGTAATAACGTATCTGTAATTTACAGTATATGATTTGACAACATCGACTCGACTGTTCACATAACTCGTTATCATTTTTCAAGTTTTGTAATAACGTATCTGTAATTTACAGTATATGATTAGACAACATCAACTCAATTGTTCATATAACTCATTATCATTGTTCAAGTTTTATAATAACGTATCTGTAATTTACAGTATATGATTTGACAACATACACTCAACTGTTCATACAACTCATTATCATTGTTCAAGTTTTGTAATAACGTATCTGTAGTTTACAGTATATGATTTGACAACATACACTCAACTGTTCATACAACTCGTTATCATTGTTCAAGTTTTGTAATAACGTATCTGTAATTTACAGCATATGATTTGACAACATCGACTCGACTGTTCATATAACTAATTATCATTGTTCAAGTTTTGTAATAACGTATCTGTAATTTACAGTATATGATTTGACAACATCAACTCAACTGTTCATACAACTCGTTATCATTGTTCAAGTTTTGTAATAACGTATCTGTAGTTGACAGTATATGATTTGACAACATACACTCAACTGTTCATACAACTCATTATCATTGTTCAAGTTTTGTAATAAGGTATCTGTAATTTACAGTATATGATTTGACAACATCGACTCGACTGTTCATATAACTAATTATCATTGTTCAAGTTTTGTAATAACGTATCTGTAATTTACAGTATATGATTTGACAACATCAACTCAACTGTTCATACAACTCATTATCATTGTTCAAGTTTTGTAATAACGTATCTGTAATTTACAGTATATGATTTGACAACATACACTCAACTGTTCATACAACTCATTATCATTGTTCAAGTTTTATAATAACGTATCTGTAGTTTACAGTATATGATTTGACAACATCAACTCAACTGTTCATACAACTCATTATCATTGTTCAAGTTTTGTAATATATCATCTGTAATTTACAGTATATGATTTGACAACATCAACAGATTATTAGAACAGGTGAGAGTTATGCCGCCTAGTTAGGGCCACTTAGTAATTCTATGTTATGTGTTTTCGCGTCCACCGTAATGCTACAAATTATCGATTATCAATGATATTACATGCTCGTGAGCAGGTGAATTTCAATTGATTCAATGATAAACATTATCAGCTCAGGCTTTGGTGCTTTTTAACTGATTTCTTAATTTCAATTTAACACGACCAGTCAGGCTGCCTACACTCCAGTAGAACAATACTGGACCAAGTATTTACTAGACTCGATCAGTCGGACGTGAGTTAATGTCAAACCCTGTTGTAATTTGTCATTATTCAAGTTTTGTAATAACCTATCTGTAATTAATCATTGTTCAAGTTTTGTTATAACCTATCTGTAATTTACAGTATATGGTAGTGTTCAGGTAACGTAATGATATTATCTACAGAGTACACATGCATACCTTCTACATCCAATATCTCAGCAATTTTGTGTACTTTCTAACAACAACTTTTATTCTTTTTATCTTATATATATAAATATATCATATAATAATCGTATTGACGATGGCATTGGGATATGGACGCGAACGCTTGAAGAATTGAAGGCATTTGTAAAATATGCCAACGGTATACATCAAAATAGAATTGAGATGGAACAGACAGAAAATTGAGTTCTTAGACACAATTGTCAGTATAGAAGACGGGCACATATACACAAACTTGTACAAAAAGCCAACAGACTTACAAATGTATGTACATAACAAATCATGTCATCCACCTCATACTAAAAAAGGACTTGCATTCGGACTGGGACTGCGGATTCGTAGAATATGTGAAAAAGACACAGATTACTATGACAAAAGGAAACAACTGAAAAGACAGCTGAGAAAGAGAGGATATAATGGTAGGCAAATAGAAACACAGTTGAAGAGAGTAGACATTCTAAACAGAGACAAACTATTAAATAATAAAACAAGAAAAGAAAACAAAGAAAGGGTTCCTTTAGTGTTAACTTATTTGAAACTATTACCAGACATAAGGGGCATATTACGGAAACATGAAAAAGTTCTCCACCGATTGGACCGTATGGCACAGATTTTCAAAAAACAACCACTCCTCGCTTACCGTAGAGACCGTAACATAAATGACATTGTAATACATGGCAAAACAAACAAAGCCTTTAAAAATAAAATAAAAGCTTGTGACTGCAGAACCTTTCAATCAATATATAGAGGGACCATATCCGACACTACAGGTAGAACACTATAAGTCGGGGAGTGATGCTGGTTGTATTGCACGTAATGTAGTATATTGTCTCTTGTGTAGAAGATGTAAAGAGACAATATATGTTGGAGAAACGGAACGAACCATAAAAGAACGACTTGACGAGCACCGAAGAAATGCTAGGATGCAAACAGATAAGACTATCAACAATCATATCATAGGTCACGTTGATGATGACATCCAGGTAGCCATTGTACAGAAAATATACAATGAGGAGAAAACAGGCTTCTTGTGGAAGACATTTGGATGCAATGGCTAAACACAAAAACACCAAATGGATGTAACGTTAAATCAAATTATACATACTAACTCTTGTGAATGACTTACTTATAGCTGGAACTTTGTATGTATCTTAAAAGTTCGGGAATTTCTAACGCGACATCAACTGACGTTGCTAGCATCACGTCATTTCCTTTTTAATGTTTTGACGTTACGTCATTTCCTGTCAGTTATTTAGTTATTCCTGTCAGTTATTTAGTTAAACTTTACAAAATGGATGTGACATAGTCCTTAAAAGACAGCGATTTTCCTGAAGAAGGCGAAAGCCGAAAATTTGTGAAAAAAAGAGTTTATTATAGTCATTGATATCATATAATATATTTCAAAAAACTTAAAAAGCTACATGTATGTTTCCATTGCTATTACAAATACATCATCTCATTACAGCAATAAGGTAACAAGTGTATTTGAAATAAGAAGGTACTTAGTACCTATTTGCACCAATGGGGCGATATGGTTAAACCATCTCCAAAACTGCAGGCTGCTGCACACAAGTAAAAACAAAGCAGCACATGTTTGGAAGTTTTCATCCTGCCTCCCAATAATCATGCTAACATATTGGCTATCCCAAGGTGATCAATTCCGAAGCTGGTAGTCAATAGTTTAAGATATGATGCTTATTCAAACTGGACAATCTGTTCAAATTACTTATTTCCGTCTCCTTACTTAACCCTTTACTTCATATAGACGCCTTTGGACACCTCTAATATAGAAGGCTTTTGAATTATTGGGTGAATTATGTTTATATTAACTGACAGAGTGAAAAACAGAGCAGGAAGAGTTCAGATTGCTCATTACAAGCAATCTGAACTCTTCCTGCACTGTTTTCAAAGGCCTTCTGTGATTGGTATTTATGAAGTAAAGGGTTGAGTTACACATAATATAAAATTTAAACTTTTGATTTTAACCAATTCTTTATTTCAAATACAAGATATTATTTATATTCATATTGTATTACAATATATTACATTAACTATTTTTTAATGAATGCTAACTTAACATAAGGTAAGCCTTACCGAGATCAATATTATCCAACATCTGTGTGGACAGAACTGGACCACGTGGGGACAACACACTTGTGGCCATATCTTTCTCTCTGCTCCTCGACTTCTCTCTATCCAACTGTTTCCTTACATATTTGTCATCAAGGCTATTGAGTGACAGAGACAGTGTCTCTCTGTCTTCACTCAAAACGTTTGAATCTTCATTCTTCTCCTTTACTTCGTCTTTAGGTATGTCACACCAGGAGGTCACAGTGCCTGTTCCAGTTCCTGTGCTTTTCATTTCAGCTCTATTCTTATCCTTTTCAGCGGAAACAGGTATATCAGACCAGGAGGTCACATTGTTATCAGGTGTCAGATTAACTCCATTTTGTTGTAATTCATAGGCTAAATCGTTGTCGTACAGCTGCATGGGACCTCCACTCGTTCCTAGCACATTTTTCTCTGAAAAGATATTACCGGTAAATATAATTGCCTATTGTTGTGCAAACGTTTATGATGCTGAGCTTAAATAAATCCATTAACTGTCATTTACCATGGAAGATCTAGAGAAATACTGTGACCGGACTCCATGAGCTCCTGAAGTATATATTCAGTAATAGTATTTTATCATCAGATTGTATACATGATGGGGTGACTTAAGCTAGCCATACTAAAGATTTAGATTACCTGTATGGCTGTTTACCAGAGCATTACTATTTACTCTAGAGAGAAAAAGTTAGCCTGTTTATGTGGTAGCCAATGCGTTATCATTAAACTGTTTCATGCATAATAGAGTGCAAGGAGCTACATGTAGTTCTATGCGATCTGCATAAGCTGTTATCACGTATGTTATCATCACCTTATTCTGATGTTTGATAGGCTAAGGTTGACTGAGGCTAGCTCTGTCATACCTGTATAACTGTTATCCAGCATGGTATCATAAGTCTGTGTTTCATATGACGGGGTGACTGAGGCCAACTCTATATACCTGTATAACTGTTATCCAGCATGTTATCAATACACTATTTTATGTATGATGGGCTGACTGTGGCTCACTCTACCATAACTATATAACTTTTATCTAGTGTTATCATCACTCTATTTTATGTATGACAGGGTGACTGAGACTAACTCTATCATAACTATATAACTGTTATCTGGTGTGTTATCATCACTATATTTTGTGTATGACAGGGTGACTGAGACTAACTCTATTTTACCTGTTACTCAGTGTGTTATCATCAACTTGTGTTATATATATTGGAGTGACTGAGGCTAACTCTATTTACCTGTATAACTGTTATTCAGCATGTTGTCATTAGCCTGTGTTGTGTATGACGGGGTGACTGAGGCTAGCTCTATTTACCTTTATAACTGTTATCCAGCATGTTATCATTAGCCTGTGTTGTGTATGACAGGGTGACCAAGGCTAACTCTATTTACCTGTTATCCAGCATGTTATCATTAGTCTGTGTTGTGTATGACAGGGCGACTGAGGCTAACTCTATTTACCTGTATAACTGTTATCCAGCATGTTATCATTAGTCTGTGTTGTGTATGACGGGGTGATTGAGGCTAACTCTATTTACATGTTATCCAGTGTGTTATCATCAACTTGTGTTATATATGTTTGGGTGACTGGGGCTAGCTCTATTTACCTGTATAACTGTTATCCAGCATGTTATCATTAGTTTGTGTTATGTATGACAGGGTGACTGAGGCTAACTCTATTTACCTGTTATCCAGTGTGTTATCATCAACTTGTTTTATAAATGTTTGGGTGACTGAGGCTAGCTCTATTTACCTGTATAACTGTTATCCAGCATGTTATCATTAGTCTGTGTTGTGTATGACTGAGTGACTGAGGCTAACTCTATTTACCTGTTATCCAGTGTGTTATCATCAACTTGTGTTATATATGTTTGGGTGACTGAGGCTAGCTCTATTTACCTGTTATCCAGTGTGTTATCATCAACTTGTGTTATATATGTTGGAGTGACTGAGGCTAGCTCTATTTACCTGTATAACTATTATCCAGCACGTTATCATTAGTCTGTGTTGTATATGACGGGGTGACTGAGGCTAACTCTATTTACCTGTTATCCAGTGTGTTATCATCAACTTGTGTTATATATGTTTGGGTGACTGAGGCTTACTCTATTTACCTGTATAACTGTTATCCAGCATGTTATCATTAGTCTGTGTTGTGTATGACGGGGTGATTGAGGCTAGCTCTAGGAGAGATTCACTGCTCTGACTTGTGTCTAGATCTTTGTCCTCCTCTATACTCAGTGATTTCAGATGCTGGTGCAATATAATTGGCTCCTCATCCCCAGAATCAACCTAAAGCAAATACAGTAAGTTTTTATCACAATAGTAATATTTCCATCCCATGTTACCCATCTCTTTAAAACTACGCAAACAAAAATTGTTCTGATTATAATTAATAATTTTTTTTTGAATGGGGTTTAACGCCATTTTCAATGCATTTCAAGTTATATATGGCATATCCAGCTTTATTGGTGGAGGAAAACCTCAGACTGAGTAAAGCCACCATCATTCTGCAAGTAAATGGAAACTTTCTCACATTAAGTTTGTTGAGCGTATGGGACTCGAACCTACAACCTTAGTGGTGAGAGGTAAATGATCTTGAGACGGCGCCTTAGACCACTCAGTCACAGAGGACCCTGCAATTCATAAGGTAACTAAATGGGAAAAATGTATTTCTTATGATTTTGATTAATAACAGGAGTTGTATTTTTTTACATCATCAGGGTTCGTGAGTTCGAATCCTCACCTGGCCACAATCTCAATGAATCAATATTTGATATCAAACATATGTTAACTTAGTTTGACAACATCAAGACATTCGTCATCTTACGTATGTTTCCAGATACAAATCATACTGTTCTTACAGAATTATTATATAATGTAAATTATACAATTATGTCAATAGAATGTAGGATATGAGCTTGTGTGCCAATATGAGAAGCGACTACTTTTGCATAAATGACTAAAACCAAATTCCCTTTGATATCTAAATGACAGTAAATTGTCTAATTGACTCCCCGTTTGCTACCAATACCAAAAGTGACAAATGAACATGCAGATTGCTCAGTTGCTTTAGTTGAAGGCAACACATGTTACAATTAGCAAGGAAGTCTTCCATGCTTTTACATTAGACTATAACAGACATAAATAGGGAGATCTCAAGTACTGCCATGGATAGAGTACTTGTTTACCAGTAGTCATACTTGACGTATTTAAGTTTCTGAAAAAAAAAACACCATAAAATAAGTTTACATACCGGTATATAGCTACCAAGTACTTACATCTGAGAAGTCAAAATCAATATCAGGGAGTTTCTTTTCGACCTCCGCGAAGATCAGATCCAACTTGGGTTTCAGACTAGAGGGCAGCATGTGAGGGTTTGCAGAATTATTGCTGAGGGAGGCATCCATGACCTCGTCCTGGTCGGAGGGCAGCTCCATACTAGATTCTGAAAAATCATGAGAAGAAAAATATCAATCCCGTTCTGGAAAATGTTGCCTTTTTTCATTTTGCTTGCAAAAATAAACACAATATGGTACCTATACAAGGGACACAGATATCCTTATTTCTCAATCAGGTATAAATGAATGAATAGGATTTTAAGGCTTACCAAAACATTATAGGTTATTCGACACCAACAAGAAGGAAGATTCCAAATTCACTCTACATGTACAAAAACAACAAATTAACATACAGATTAAAAAAAATACACCAACAAATGAATATACAGAGTGAACCTAGAATCTTGATACCTGCAGAACTGCAGAGATTCAGCAAATTCTACCGTATTACTCAATTTGTCGCTTCTTACGACATGCATAAACCACAGTGATTCTATTCTTGCCATCACTCATGGCTCCCTGAAACCACACAGGGATTGATAATTTAACCACAATAGTGAACATGACAAAAAATGATAAAATGAACATGACACCCATTCGAAGGATTCCTACCCCTCTGCAGAGATCGACAGTGATTCTATTCTTAGCCGGAATCACACGGGCTTAATCATGTATGAAAACAAATGTGTAAAGTGAGCACCTCACAATACATAGAGGATCCTAGGCCAGAAAAAATATACATGTGTTTAGGGTTACTTGGCCAAAAAAATATAGAGTAGGAAGGTATGCAAGCAATTTTTCTCTTTTCTAAATTTGTATTTTATGGAGAAAATGTCATAATAATGAATTATTTCATTGAACAGATTCGTTCCGCAGTTTTTCATACTTTTACATTTAAATTCAATTTGTGGGTTGGTCGGGTAACACTAAACTGGTACTTTTTGTCTGGCATTACAAGAGAGTCCATTTATTTTTTACTAATAAGTAGGATTACATGTGGCAAAGCACTTTTTCATTAGCGATTCATTTTTGTAAGGGAAATAAATCACACTGAAGTTCAGGTATTTACATTATACCAGTATATGAACAATAAATGATTCACTTGTAGTAAACCCAAGGGCATTCAAATAGAAAAAAAATGAATGACGGGAATTACCCACTAACAAATATATTATAAAATACATTCATATACATCCATGACTAATATGACTGTATTCAAAGGAAAAATCCCCACTGCTGCAAACAGTCCAAAATTTAAGACGTGTATAAACTGAATAGCCCAATTTCAGCATACTTATATATACACTTGATATTTACACACAATCTTTGTATGCTTAATATAATCTTTCAATTTAACCTATGTTTTGGTGAGAATTTATGTTGTTTTTTTAATTATGCTGTCATCATTGCTTTGCAACAAGAACTTGCACAACTTATAATTTATTATCAATTTTATAAACATTTATTCCTTAATGGCATCATTATTACACATATACAAGTACAAAAGTCATTTAACTTGTTTAAAAACAGAAACAATAACAGGTAATACACAAAGATAAAATGGTTATAATGTGTAACACAAATAAAATTTTGTATTAATATATGTATTATTACTCTTACCAGTACTGGAATTTTAAAGTATAAAAAAAAAACACACATTTATTTATGACATTAAAGTCCAATTTAATCTATTTGACATGGTGCCAAAATGCGTTAATTTGTCATTTACATATATTTCAATCTGTCTGTTTTGGCAATAAAAATACAGGACTTGGAGAAAAAACAGGTCACAAATAGGTACATAATATTATGATTACTGGGGGCATTTGGCAAAAGTATGTAATGCAAGCATGCAAGATAAAGGAATTGAAAACAAATCAATAGATTATTTTATAGATCAATAACATTCTCTCCAGAAAACCTGTTGCTTGCCGAGATGAAACTCACCTGTTGAGATATATCTCAATGAGAAATTGTAAATTATGTAAGCACAATATCTGTTACCAACATGAAAGCAAAGTATTGAGGAAAATATATACATGTATCACAGCTGATATATTTCATGGCTTACAACAAAGAATGATAATCAATGCAAATTAGGCAATAATATATTAATTGCTAGATTATCATCCCCGCCCCCGCCCCCATCCCCCCTAATTTTCAAGCTGCTCCGACCCTTTTTATTTTCATAAAAAAAAAAATATTAAAAAAAAACATCTAAAATTTGAATGATATCCTAGCAATTAATTTATAATATTAAAACCACTGTACAAACTTAATGCCCATGCATGTATATAAACCCCACCACCATGCAATTTTATCAGTTCGTTTATTTTACATGCTTTCTGTCTTTAATTTAACTAAACTTTTCTAAATATGTACATTTTTATTACAGACATCATGTATTCTCATTTAAATGAACCCGTTTCAATCAATTTCACGCAAAAAATAGATTCAGGATGTAAACCGGAAGTATCGTGTATACCGGATATAGCCTCGGTTCACCTCAAATTGACGCCACATTCAGTGCTTTGAACATTGTCAGAAGCACTTTTTACTGAATGTGACGCAAATAGCACTATTATTCTTGCTAAACTATATAAAAATAATAAAAAAAATTATGATATGGAAATTTTATATTAATTATTTAGCTCAAGTTACATTGATGATGCACAGATCTGTACTCTGCAAACAATTCTGGTCCGACATTAAAACAAAATTGGTCTTGTTTGATGACTTTCCTTAATTAATGTCATTTTTAAAAAAAAAGAGAGAAAAAAACAAGTAATACTGTACGTTTTCATCAAATATTTTAATGACACAAACAATTTTTTATCCGAAAGTCCCAGCTTGACCACTTGAAAAAAACACGACACAAGCAAACAAGTTAACACATTACAGCTAGCAGTATCTCAAAGAAACTCAGTGGTTTTTTCCTCCATTTTGGGAAGATGACCCATACCCATGGAATTGGGAATTTTATCGGCATTTTCAATAATATTGGGAGAACTTTTGCATTAAATATACTGTTTAACTGCATAAAAATGTGTACACTTGCTCCTCTGGCCATTTAAATAAAGGAATATGTCATTCTCAATTCAGAATGGGGAAATCTTTTTTATTTTATCAAGGAATTATGACAAGTTTCAATTTACAATTATTGAAGCTTTCAATTGCGAATTTTTTCCACTCAATTGGGAAAAAAAGATACTATTTGCCATTGGGAATATGACCCAATAATGGCTATAAAAATGGTCGAAAAAAAAACACTGAAACTACCGACACAAACACAACTGTTTTGATGAACTGATATGAATCGCTGATCACACATGAAGGCATGTTACGTAACGATAGACTCTTCCGAAAAAAATCCCCTACTATCAGCAATGGCTTAGTCAAAATTGACATCCGTTCGGGCAGTGGTTGACAAAACAACCAAATGATATCGCCGCAAGGTGTATTCCTTAGCTCAGTAAAGCATGTAAAACAGGGTATTTTATGATTTTATACGACCAACAGAAAATATCTGGACCAATATTTTAATAAATTTTGAAATGAAAACCAGTTTTGAACAGTAGAAATCGGTCCAAAAACTGAAAAACTGGCAATTTTAGAAGCCCTGCTGGGCAGTCTCGCATAATAATATTTATATCAATATATTAATAATATTGAACTCGTTCAAGCAATCTGAACTCTTCCTGCACTGTTTTCAAAGGCCTTCTGTGATCGGTGTGGGAAAACGCGTATCTATGGAGTAAAGGGTTAAGTTGATATATTTTATATTTTTACATGGAAAGTTCCTGTGATTAGCTACCAGTTAAATGCTGACTTGACATTTCTGTATGCCCATTTGAAATAACAGCTGCGATGCTTAGTATAATTCTTGGTTAATTTGCATACACAGCTTTGCTGAAGAATCAAATTATATCTGAGAAGTAACAAATCATTCATCTTTCTACAAACTCATTTTACCGTGGAAAAACAATGTAACTGTGATTTGTATAAATTATAAGAATTTGTAACAAAATCCAAAATAAATAAGTTAAAAAAGTTAATACTAAATTTAAAGCACATAAATTTGATGTAAGGCAGACCTTAAACCTTTGAATAAGTGCCCCTGGGGCCAATGCATTTTGCAAGAGGCGAAACTTATTTTTCAATATGTGTGTAAAAATGCCCTAGTTTAGGTAACAATTGTTTATTTATAATATACACAGTAATCCTATAAATAAGTAACAAGTGACTCAGACAAAAGATGTAATTCTTTGTTATATATAAAATGCCATAAAGCACTCTGATGGTAATGAGGAAAGATATTTAACGTGCAAAAGGTACTACTGCTCAAATTGCACCCAAAACTGATTGATATTATATCCCCTATGAGGGTTGGCATGTTTTCTGAGTACCTTTCCCATAACCCCATAAGAAATCAAATTGGGGACTTCTTGGAGCATGCTAAGCTCTGGACAACACACTGACCCTCGGTAGACTGTAGAAATGGTCCTCATTCTCCCCACTGTGGACCATTACAATACACAGAGGTAAGATAGGAGCATGCTGATTGGTTACAATACATAGAGGTGAGATAGGAGCATGCTGATTGGTTTCAATACATAGAGATAAGATAACGGGTTAGTGCTATGAATTGTGGGTCCATGTTTTTCATTGGGGTATAACAGACCTGAATCCTGAGATGTCAGGATCTGGGATAGATAGTTCACTCAGATAAACTCAAATAAACAGCATACATGACACTTGTGAAGCCCCAGCTCAATTACTGCTCCTCTGTGTGCTCTCCAATAAATTGATTTCAAACAGAAACGGGTTGCTCATTGCCAGGGCAATGTGCAATTATGGACACACATCAAGTGTCAACAACATGTTGACCATTTCAAATTGACTGGCTTGTTATGCTCTATAAGTATAACCTAGTTGCAATATCTTATCCCTAATACAAGAACAAGTTGTCTATCACACTATATGGCCTAACAACAAATTCAAACTTATACAAGTTTTCATTCTTTCCATGCACTATAGTCCTGTGGAACTCGCTCCCTGGAAATATTTCTCTCTTGAGTCTGATCAGTTCAGACAGGCAGTGCGCCAGGTTGAACATGTGTCCCCCTTGAAACCTGCTGTTTTAACCTGCTTTTAAATACCTGTATATATTATCTTTTTTATGCTTTTATTCTTTTTCTCAATTTGTCAGTTGACGAACATCAAAGCCTTTGTACTCGGGAGTGGTTTGGTTATACTGAACATAGATAGGACTTGGGCAATGTCAGCAGGTGGGTGGGGTATTTTTCTGAACACGCACAATTTGCTTTCATTTATGTTGAAATGTTGATTTGTAATAATTTCATGCAACTATGTTCATATGAAACTGTTGATATATGATGGTTGTTATTTGAAATAATTATTTTCACTTACACTATTCAAAAAAACGTTAATTTAAAACAAATTCCATAGTAATTATGTACACAACCTCAGGACTTCCGGTTGATGTCAAGACTTGTTGAACGCAAAGACGCTACAAATGCAAAGTATTTCAAGTTCTTAATTGTAAAATAACATTGTTTCAATTACCTTTTCTTTTAGTCATTGTTTTCTTTTAATATAAATTCCCATTGCATAATGTTAACAATTTTGTTAAAGACTTTTAAATATAAAATAATAGGTTAAATAATATTCCTGTTCGGCTTCCAAAAAGTATTTATCCGGATGTGACGTACAGACTTAACTTTCGGCGAATACTAAAAGTCGGGACTATTTATAATACCGAGACGATCGAGTCAGAGGGTTGCGGTCAGTAACATTGTATCCGCATATGCTTATTACTGATTGTACGCTTCAACAGGATCCTCCAATATATCCAATATATGATGAACGACCCTGACTGGAACACCTTGAGAGTGATTTTACTACGCTTTCAAGAACTTGTTGGAAATCGATGTAGTTTTTGCGGGTGAGTAATCTGATAAAATTGAACACACTTCAGGGGTACCCCAGGGTTCTGTCTTGGGTCCTATCTTATTCCTTGCCTACATTAATGATCTGCCCGAAAGTATCATCTCAAAACTAAGGCTATTCGCAGTCGATACAGCTGTATACCTTACGATCAACGGTGAAAAGACAGACAATCAGACTTTACAGACTGACCTTGACAAACTTCAGAGATGGGAAGCCTTGTGGGATATGGAATTCAATCCATCAAAATGTGAAGTTGTCCACATAACAAGGTTGAAAAAAACCAAACCCACAAGGTACATACTTCATGGACAGGTTCTAAAGACATCTGAGAATGCTCGCTATCTTGGTGTAGACATCTCAAATAATTTGTCACGGAACACCCACATAGACAGAGTTGCAGCCAAGGCCAACATCATCCTAGGCTTTGTCAAGAGGAACGTCCCCCAAGATCACAGAGTGTGCCTACAAAACCTTGGCCCGCCCCCAGTTCGAGTATGCAAGTACGATTTTTGACGCCCACGCCAGGTCCAATATTGACAAACTTGAAAGAGTTCAGAAACGTGCAGCACGCTGGGCCATGAATGATTATTCCCATTACTCCAGTGTTACTAACATGTTAGAAAGACTGGGTTGGAGAACCTTAGAGCAGCGCCGGGCAGATTCGCGTTTATGCCTCCTTTTTAAAATTGTTCATGAGTTGGTCGCCATCTCCATACCTCATTACTTTGAAGCTAACCACCGGGTATCAAGGAATTGTCACTCTATGTCTTTCAAACAGAATCATACTAGGGTTGATTACTACAAGTATTCATTCTTTCCCCTTATTATAGTACAGTGGAACTCGTTACCTGCAGATGTTGTACTCCTGAAAGACTTTGATTCATTCAAGCTTGCAGTTAGCCAGCTACAGCACACTAAACCATGAGCATTTTGATTTTGTTTTTAATCTTCTTTTATTTTGTTGCACTGTTTTAACACCTTTAACACTATCTTTACCCTTTTCCTTATTATGCTTTACTTTTTCTTTTTCTATTAATATAAGACACGACGTGCAGCTGCCCGATTATGCCTGTGAAGGCGTGTGGCAAAATATAAAGATAAAATAACAGTCATGAGGTGAACTCACGTGACTTTTTGGTATCGCCGCTATTTTTTTTTTAAAAAGCACATGTTAAGTTTAATTAAGCTTTTGCTTAATAACTACTGAATACACAACGGTGAGTTCTTATTATTGTTGCGTTCACTGATACGTGCGGTGTGCGTGCGTACCTTTGAAATCGTAATTAAGTGTACATTTGCACGTGCATTTGCTCGTGCGTGTTTAAAATTACACGTAGTCATAGAAAATAAGTGCTGCCGCGGCATTAGCCACTTTCACCAAACCAGAATCTGTTTTCGAAAAATAAATATTTAAAATTCTAACACTTGACACTCTCAAAAATTCGTAAGTGTGCCCCAATTGTGTCGCATAATCACATAAATGTCATCACATAAACATGGTGATTCTCAAAACAGAATCACTCGTATCTTAGATGCCGAAAAAATATCAACATTGACTTAATTGTTTATATATGTCTCTGATATCAGTATCCCGCCCGTTGTAAAAAAGCATACGCCGGCGCAAATGTTTTAATATGTACACATATGTCCAGAAAGCGTGCATAAACACTTATGCACTTATCCTGATATAAAAGTGTGCAAACGCGCTTAGACGAAAGCAAGGAATTATAAGTCATTAGCGAAAGTGAAATCCACACATAAAAACGCACAGACGCTCTCAAAAATAAGCACCCAAACAAATGCATGAACAAAAACAACAAATGCATGAGCAAATGCACACACAAATGTACACTCAGTGACACTAACAAAGACACGCATGTACATCGCACGCATCAGTGAACGCAACCACAAATCAAATTACTAACGAAACAAAACATACCCTTTGTTGGCAATATGGCAGGTAGGGAATAATGAAACATTATTTTTATTTGCAGTTTGATAATCTTTTTCTATCTACATGTACATAATTTCCAAAATTTCGAGGCAAACATACTTATTATGTGCAATATTCACACCATATCGAAAAAGAACGACGTAAAACAAATACGCCCATGTGAAGTAGTAGAGGTACATTTAGAAATATTGTTATGGAAACGCTTATTGAAAAAAAGATAACTGTACTTACAATAAAAATGAAAAGTATAAGCGAACAAACATAATGAATGGAACTGAGTATTAGATCTAATTAGCCTTTAAATGACGGGATCGGTGACGACCGACAATGCCCATGTATACATCTGCTGCGAAGCAAATTAAAATGAAAATGTGATTATTTAAATTTAGTGATATATGTCTCACGGGGAAGCAAATGGTCTCAAAAGATATTTTTGGAGATCTGTGTAAATAGGAGTAAACGTATTAAAAGTTTCTTATTGTCTGTGACAAAGGACATCTAACGACAAAATGGTGTCTTTGAAATGATGTTTGTTTTAATATTTAGCTCATTTTTATGCCGTCGATGGCTGCTAACAGACGATCAGTTAATCTAATCATTTTTTCCTTTGGTTCATTGAAGTTGAACCATTACTCGAGTAACTCGAGTACACCAAATTCCTCAAGTAATTGATAACTTTCCCATTTGAATGATACTTATAAATACAGGAACCCTACTATAACCCGTCAGGATGTACAATACTGTTTTCGTAGTCATTTTTATGAGAGAGACCAAATGCTATATGAACGTCAATAAACTGCTTATCGATTCCTGTTTCTTCGTATTACAAAGTGTAGATAAAATAAGAGTATAAATTGATAGGCGTTTACAATACCCGGGGTAGGTGGGGAAAGTGATCCAAGAGACAGGGTTATTTGGAGAGTATACGTTGGTTCATCCATCACAATATTTGGAAACAAATATACCTTTTTTCGTCAAGAAACTATAGAAGAATTCCTCTAATCCCTTGAGGTGTAACCCCACCATTGATTTTTGTTCTTTATTCTATAGTAAATAATAAAAGTTTGAAGGCTTGTCATTCATAGAGGGTCCCAAATGAAAGAAGTGAAACCTACATTTTACTGTTTGTCGACTTCCGAAATCATGAATTCATACCCCAATTTCCAAGCATCATTTTTTTTTTCTAAATTCACAATTCAAACATGACAATGCTATCAGAATGTTCAAAATACATCAATAATGCCATTCAAATAAAAAAATGAGCATTAAAAATAGGAAAATTCATTTTTAAAGAAGAAGAATTGAGGATTATTTACAACCGCCATTATGCGACTACCCCACGGAAGCACTTCCTTTTTGCAATGGTGGCACTATGCCTTGATTTCATGCAGTACTGTGATGCTTTGTAGGATAAAAGGGGGAATAGTTGAAGAAGTTTTTTCCTTAATTTATTATATGCCGGTGGTTGGTTGGATTTGTCAACATTTTGAACTTTCCGATATGCGTAGGATCGTAGATTGGTGAGAGGAGTATGAATCTAGATGTGTTGAAAACTAAACCATAAACATGCTTCAGTTTGGTCTGAATTTATCTAAATTACGAAACAATGCACGAAAGTTAGATATTTTGGATACATTGCGGTCGTTCCCTTTCTTATTTTCGACTCCAAAGCACATAGATCAATTAGGGTTCGGGTCTCCTCGTCAACCTGCCATCTCGTCAAACTGATAATATATAGCAAAAAATAAGTCCCCTCGTCAAACTGATGTTTGGGCATAGAGTCGTCAAAACAATGGCGGGATGGGCTATGCGTGAAACAGTTTATCACACTTTGACGACTGTCGCCTTTGAGGCGTCTCTATATTTCGGATACCTTTTTAAACATACTATGCAAACAGTGTAGACCCTGACCTCTTCCACGTGAATCACAATAATTACCTTAATCAATTAATTGAATAATTGTTAATTGTTAATTGGGTAATTTAGTAATTAAAGTGAACATGAATTCTTGTTCATCTAATGAACCGCCGTCAAAGGCATGCCTTTAACAAACACGTGCCTCTGCTTCGCGGCGAGGCTGAGACCGTAGATCTACAGATCCGCCTGGTCTCCGCTCACCTGCTCACCAGACTGCACAGGGCCAGCTACCAGAAGATCTACGGAGCGCTGTTCAACGCATGGGACAAGTACGAGGACGGGGAGCTGACCACAGTACAGATGTTACGGACGTGCAGCATTATCGCCGGACTTGCCCCGACCGCGCCCACGGACCCCATCTACGACGAGGAGGAGTGAGGACAACACGATGACTGATGCAGACTGGTGAAGAAGCCGAGTGTTACAGACTGATGTATTTACATATATGTGACGTTCTCTGAGATTTTATGCCCAAATGCGTCTGCTCAGGGTCTCTTGTCGTTTCTTGTAATATTGTGGGTATGTTTTGTTGTGTATTATATCTTATTGTCAGTTCTCAGAGTTCCTGTATAATAATATGTATGTTTTGTTGAAAAGAAATAGTTTTATATATTTATATATAGTTTAAAAAAAATCCCAAATGATTGGCATCCAAACAATTATATTATAAGCCTAATTTATCTAATCGTAAACATCAACCGTTATTTAAATAAGTAATGACGACAATTATCGTCAATTATCACCCCATCAAGTGTGATCTATACACAATTGCCAGGTTGACGACCTGACTACCCCCTTTGTGCACAATCTCCATTGTCGTCATTACTTATTTAAATAACGGTTGATGTTTACGATTAGATAAATTAGGCTTATAATATAATTGTTTGGATGCCAATCATTTGGGATTTTTTTTAAACTATATATAAATATATAAAACTATTTCTTTTCAACAAAACATACATATAATTATACAGGAACTCTGAGAACTGACAATAAGATATAATACACAACAAATCATACCCACAATATTACAAGAAACGAAAAGAGACCCTGAGCAGACGCATTTGGGCATAAAATCTCAGAGAACGTCACATATATGTAAATACATCAGTCTGTAACACTCGGCTTCTTCACCAGTCTGCATCAGTCATCGTGTTGTCCTCACTCCTCCTCGTCGTAGATGGGGTCCGTGGGCGCGGTCGGGGCAAGTCCGGCGATAATGCTGCACGTCCGTAACATCTGTACTGTGGTCAGCTCCCCGTCCTCGTACTTGTCCCATGCGTTGAACAGCGCTCCGTAGATCTTCTGGTAGCTGGCCCTGTGCAGTCTGGTGAGCAGGTGAGCGGAGACCAGGCGGATCTGTAGATCTACGGTCTCAGCCTCGCCGCGAAGCAGAGGCACGTGTTTGTTAAAGGCATGCCTTTGACGGCGGTTCATTAGATGAACAAGAATTCATGTTCACTTTAATTACTAAATTACCCAATTAACAATTAACAATTAACAATTAACAATTAACAATTATTCAATTAATTGATTAAGGTAATTATTGTGATTTCACGTGGAAGAGGTCAGGGTCTACACTGTTTGCATAGTATGTTTAAAAAGGTATCCGAAATATAGAGGCGCCTCAAAGGCGACAGTCGTCAAAGTGTGATAAACTGTTTCACGCATAGCCCATCCCGCCATTGTTTTGACGACTCTATGCCCAAACATCAGTTTGACGAGGGGACTTATTTTTTGCTATATATTATCAGTTTGACGAGATGGCAGGTTGACGAGGAGACCCGAACCCAAACTAAACAGACCTACAGAAACAATGTTTTGCTTATATGAAATAATCCGTCCATATACATATATATCTATGGTTTCTAGAGCAATGTGAATAATATATGTGATTGTGAAACTGGATAACATCCATGTTTTTGTTGAAAATCAATACAACGTTGCCGCTCTTAGTCAAGTCTAATCCTACCGGACCCTGCACGTACGTCTCTCTGCGGTTGAGGGAACCGCTCTTTAAACATTATTAGTTCCAACCAATCAAAATAGTAAATAGTGGAGTTTACGCGGGAAAACGCCCGGACATAGTAAATTGTAAACAAAGAAGCAGAAGACTTGTCTCATTAACAAAATCTATGGGGTAGTCGCCTGTAAACGAGTTTATTTAACCTACGTTTCAAGCACAGTATCTGTGAAATCCGTTGCTGGATTCAGTATGGAAAATTTCCAGAAAATTGAAAAGATCGGCGAGGGAACATACGGTGTTGTGTATAAGGCTCGTGACAAGATAACCGGACGTCTTGTTGCCTTAAAGAAGATTCGCTTGGATGCGTAAGATAATGTTTAAACTGCTTGGCATATTTATCAAAACATAGTTTCAATAATAGAATTGCTTTTGGAGAACTAAGACTGTCCACGGATGAGTTATTTCGCTGTATAAACCATTATGTTGTCGCGAAAACCAATGTCAAATGAATCCAGAGAAATGTCACATAGCTGCAATGGTGTAGACTATTACTAAAGCATTAACATATAATCATGATACATTAATGTGTATTTACATGTATCACCTGCAAATTGAAACATGACAAAAATGGAAACACATGTCATATCTCTCTTTCTGTCCTCTTTCTGTCAATATCTTGAAACCTTTATTGTTGCACTGAAATGTGTTGTCGTTATACCAGAAATTGAAATAAATGATTGAAAGACATTGAGGGTAAAACCTGGCCACAATCTGTCAGAAAAGAGCAAATGTGAAAAGATCAGCTTTGTTTGCTTGAACTTTCAATCCCCTAGTTTCAATACAGAAACGCACATTCCCATTTCATTCCCATTTAACGTTTCAATTCGATGTTCATATTAAGTAGGAGCAGGACTAAAATTTAGAGTCACACTATTTTAAGAATTCATGCCTATATAAATATATATATTTAGTATAAATACGCTTCAAAAAGTAATGTTATATTGTTTAGTAAGTCAAACTTTATAAAAATCAACCAAGTTATTTTTCTACCATGTCAAAACATTCTGATGACGGCCATTTTAGGAAATATCGGGATCCCGCGAGAATGGAATAAGACTTCCGATTTCCATATTTGGTTTGTTTACTATGATTGTTGTTTACGAATGAAAATCTGACGTATGGCGGGAAACACATGTGATGAGAGGGTATCGAGTCAAAGATAGTAATATTATTTCTAGCAATCCCCTGGGAATTCTACATGTGTGTATGAGTGAATGAAGCAAATTAAGACAAATTCAAGCACAGATACCCTAAATAGTAATTATAATTATGATCCTTGCTTTTATGGCACAGAGTAAAATTGCTGCACTTCTAGGTATCATGTGACATTGATGCAGTAAAGGCCTGGGATCGGTTTCATCAAATATATTGATTTTCCTTAACTCAAAATTCTCAATTTTTCTAAATGATTACTTAACTCATTACACGTTCAGTATTGAAGTCATCACAAAACTTTACTCATTGGTGAAGGATAACGGACATAATGATCAGTGTAAATGAAGTTAAAGCATTTAAAACATTTAAGTTGAGGAAAATCTCAACTGGGGCCTGGTACTTAAGCCTGCTATCCTTTGCTATGTGAGACCTGGTACTTTAACTCGCTATACTTTGCAATGTGAGGCCTGGTACTTTAACTCGCTATACTTTGCAATGTGAGGCCTGGTACTTTAATTCGCTATACTTTGCTATGTGAGGCCTGGTACTTTAACTAACTATCCTCTGCTATGTGAGGCCTGGTACTTTAATTGCTATCCTCTGCTATTTGAGGCCTGGTACTTTAACTCGCTATACTTTGCTATGTGAGGCCTGGTACTTTAACTCGCTATCCTCTGCTATGTGAGGCCTGGTACTTTAATTCGCTATCCTCTGCTATGTGAGGCCTGGTACTTTAATTCGCTATCCTCTGCTATGTGAGGCCTGGTACTTTAACTCGCTATTGTCTGCTATGTGAGGTCTCAGAGGAGCCAGAGTAAAAATGATTGGTGAATAATGCTCTGTATGTTTCATGATGTTTTATTGTAATCAACTTCACATTCTTGTAATTAAAGAAAACTTTTACTATTAACAACACACATTTAATGTATTTACCTGCACAGGCAGTTGGTACTTTGTAAAAGACAGAGAATTGCCTTTTATTTACCCCAAGTCAGACATGTGAACTCTCCTGCATTGTGCAGGAGTTTCCCGGAATCAAAGAGAAAACCTGCGACTCCCGGACAGGAGTCAAAATCTCCTGCAATCACAATATCCTGTGTATTGTATCTAACAAACTAATTGACACTGCAAATGTCAATCATTGTCCTAAATATGACCAAGATAAATAAGCTCCGCGTTTATCGGTTGTAAGCCAATCAGATTGCAGATGATATCAGAAACTTTCACACGAGAGGACTGGTGTTACAATCATTCGACACAGCATGACTAATTGGCATATATCTCGTAGTCTTATAAGTTTTCATATTGTTTTCCGCCGAAACAACGATAAAGAAAATCAATATATAAAACTGTATACCAAAGACGAATTAAACACGTCCGAAACTTTTAGAAAAAATGCAACTTGAAATTCGAAGCACAACTGTGCCACAAGACCAAAAGTAAACAATCTGAAAAACTGTGAAATATAAATGACACAAAATTGTTTCTGAAGTAGTTACAGTATTTATTCTTTCTACATATCAACACAATTATATCATTTGCAATCTAGACATTGAATGTTCCTCGGCAATAACTTATAACACGAGGAAATTCTTGTTGAATCTCCAAGGAATTTATTCATCGCGAATCGTTCACCATATTCTTGTATAAGGTATCGAGGCACACATGCGCGACTTTCTTTAATCTCGATTTATACATCGAGCTATTTCTGGTATTTGCCGTGTTTTTTTAGTGGAAGGGAAAACCTAGGGATCGAAGTTGATATTTTCTATATAGCAACTTTCTACAACTCCCCCCCCTTCAACTTTTATATGCTTTAATGAAGAAACGAAAATTTAAATAAAAAAGTCATGATTCTATATTGCTCTTGTTATTAATTCATATTCTGTATATATTACGACAAAACACCATCTTTTATGGTTTAATATACTTGTATTTTCAAATTTTATGGCATGAAAAAAAGATCTCCCACATTTGCATCCAATCTCCCTCGCTTCAAAACCCAATCTCCCTCATTGCTTTCCAAAAAGGTTCACATGTATGCCAAGTCTCCCAACATGTTTTCAAAAATTGAAGGCATTAAAGCATTAATTGATACTGGTCAGCTTTTCTGTTAATAATTCATTTTCATTGGTAGTCGTGTAAAAGTATGATATATAAACCTATAACATACAAGTGAAATATATTCACATGCTTTATATTTCAGTGATTCTGAAGGTGTTCCAAGTACAGCAATTAGAGAGATTTCACTGTTAAAAGAGTTGGACCATGTCAACATTGTCAGGTAAGTTTTACGTAAAAACCAATATAAATATAAGCTGTACACATAGCCTTAATCGCAATTTGGATATCAATCCAGATAGATCTTTTGAACTCAAAATTAAGAACATGCTATGTTAACCCTTTACTTCATATAGACGCCTTTGGACACCTCTAATATAGACACCTTTGGACAACTAATATATAGAAGGCTTTTGAATTATTGGGTGAATTATGTTTATATTAACTGACAGAATGGAAAACAGTGCAGGAAGTGTTCAGATTGCTCGTTACGAGCAATCTGAACTCTTCCTGCACTGTTTTCAAAGGCCTTCTCTGATTTGTGCGGGAAAACGCATATCTATGGGGTAAACGGTTAAGTGGAAGGGTCCCCCATGGTATAAGGCGCTATCATCTAATGGCCACTTGCCTCTCTCTCACCACTGATGTCGTGGGTTTAAGCCCTATAAACTTTTGTGAAGCAGTTGCCAGTTAGTGTTGGAAAGGTGGTTGTTTTACTCTGATTCATCTCGGGATTCTTCCATCAATAAAACTGGATATTTGCCATCTATATATATATATATATGTGTATGACCACAGGGCTTTTCATCAGAAAATTGGGAAGAGGCCTTGGCCTTTCAAATTGGGAAATTCACGGGCGCTTATTTTGGGAAAAAAGTATTTTATTGAAAGATGGACAAATATAACCTTTCCTTTTTGGGCTGAAGTATAGCCATGCATACCTGTTTTCATACTGAAGAAGACATTGGTTCCTGCCATCAAAATTTTTAATTTCTGGTTCACATTGAATGGTAGAATCTGTTACAACAGGAGGAGAGTTCAATTTAATGGGCTGTTCTTCAGTGTTGGATATATTACTGCAGCTTGGGACAGTGTCGTTGTCAGTGGCCTCCTCAGTAGCTGATGATTGATTTACGATACTTTCAGCCTCAAGTTTACGGATTTTTTACATCACTATCAAACAACATTATTTTTACTTTCCTTTGAAAGAGACTTGACGTTTAATGGACTTACTATAATAATTCCCATTGTGTGACATTTTTAATCAGAGAAAATCAACCGGAGGTAAACATCGTAAAAAAAAGCCCAGAATAATTTACCTCCCTTGTAGTCTAGATCATTGGAGACGCATGTACGATTGCCGCGTTATAGGTGCTTTTAGGTTAATAACGCTATACCAGACCAGCGCTTCTGGCGAAAATGTTAAAATGTAAACAAATCATTGAGATTTTGGGAAATCTTAACTTGCTTTTTCGGAAGTTTCTCTGCCACAGTTGGGGAAAAAATAACGCTTTTTTTTCAATTTGGAAGTGGCCGAATATCGGCCTCTGTTATATAAGGATGAAAAGCCCTGTGACCTGGTATGTGTTGAAAATGGTGTAAAATCACATAAAAAATTACAAACATATTCTTTATTCACAACCAAATGGTAATATTATTTCAACTCATTTACCAGCACTTGACTATTTGGTGTTAATATTACTTTTATTAGAATTGCTTAAATGGCTGTTATACAGATAGCATTTCATCATCTACTTTTGACAACTTGAGAAGAGTAGTGTGACCTGTAACTTAAAAAACATAGTCCTCGGTTAGTAATACAAGTTTGCTAAATGACCTTGGCAATGAAGATTGAGAAATTAAATGAAAATGGCTGCTTAAAAGCAGTGGCATAATAGAATATGCTTGAATACTAAAAAGTTTGTCTGCATAAAGTCATCTACTATGATGGCTTCATTTAGAATTTTGTAAATTCGAGATTATATTAGGTTTTTCTAGTACGTTTAATTTATGTTTATGCATAAATTGCTGTAACATAAATTAAATAGCACACAGTACACATACTATATATTTGTATTTTTTGTAGATTGCTTGATGTCGTACACAGTGAGAAGAAACTCTACCTTGTGTTCGAGTTCCTCCATCAAGATTTGAAGAAGTATATGGACAGCTGCTCTCCCACGGGCCTCGGTGATCCATTAATCAGGGTTGGTAAATGAAATGAAGTTTATTTTACACAATTTAAAGTTGGTATCAAATAAATGAGACTATTTTGTCAGAAAGTGCTTCAAGATAAAAAAATATCTGCATCTAGTGGCAAGTGCTAAAGTTTTACCAAATGACGATGATTAACAGTTTGAAGGGCACTAGACAACTTTTGGGGACAGGTACCCATACCCTCTGGAAGGGGAATTTTTCGTTGTTTTAAGACTAATAGGGGTCTTTTAAGCCATATAAATATTACTACTTTTCACACTTATTAATACTGTTTTCAATCATTTCCAACAGTTATAGTACTACTGTACAGAAATTCACAATATTTGCAGCAGTAACCTTTCTTAAAGGCACTATAATACAACCACTTGAAAGAGAGTTCATATCTAGTTGTGTCAAACAACATATCAGGAACTAATACATGACTTTTCTTATCAACATGGACAATGTCCGATTCGCCATCAGAATCAGAACTGGACACAGCTTCAGACCGCGAGGCTTTCCGTTTTTGGGAATCGGAACATGGCACGTCAGAGGATTTTTGAGGCTCTAGCGAGCTTGTAGTGGGATGGATCCCCGGGTTTTCTAAATTTTGTTTTGCTTGCAAACTTTTGTTTGAATAAGATGTCTATTTTTTTATAATTATCTGCTGTTTTCGATGTTATTTTTCGCCGGTTATGTATTTGATTATGTGACATTTTTCACCTGCTAAGGGCGATATCCAAAAAATCCGAATAAATCCTTACCGACTTGTTACAAGAAAATTCATTGGACAATCAATCAAGGGAGAAGACTCGTGAATGTTTTACTGGATTCGTACTCAAAACTATTCGTTCTTGTGTCCGGCCGACGAGTAACTTCGTGATTTTCCTTCCGATTTTATTTTTGTTTTCGAGGGGATTTTTTTCTTAGAAAGGGGAAAAAACATATTATTTAAGGAGGGGAAAAATCGGCCAAACGAGTGCTCTGGTTTGTCAAGTCCTAAATAGTCTTAACATACTATATTTCAATAAATTATATTTAGTTGACCACCGGATGCTTATATTTCTTTTAACCCTTTGCTCCATAGGCATTTTCTCGGACTCTTCCAAATTGAAAGCATTTATTCACCACGTATCATTAATGAGGAATTACGTTTATATTAACTGACAGAATGGAAAACAATGCAGAAAGTGTTCAGATTGTAACGAGCAATCTGAACTCTCCCTGCACTGTTTTCAAAGGCCTTTTGTGATTGGTGTGTGAAAACGCGTATCTATGGAGTAAAGGGTTAAATAATGAAATAAAATTTGCTTGATTGAGTATATCTGAGCTGCTGTTTTATTTTTTTGTATTTTTTATTTGGAAATTTAATAATACTTAGCTGTTTATTAAACAGTTGCTTGTCTTGTAAACATTTATAAATGTATAAATTTATAAGATTTGTATGACAAGTAAGTTTTATCAGCCAATCATATTTGTAAAAATTTCAATTTCAATTCTTTAGAAGGAACTACCTTATAATTTTATCTTTCTAATTGCATTCTGCATAAAAACTTAAAAAATCTACATTACGTTAGTCAATATTGAAATATTTAATGTAATTTTAATCCCACCAAATTCTAAATGATGATCAGTTAAACCAAACCACTCTTTCCTGGGATTTTCGGAAAGTTAATACGTAATTATTGGCTGATTCTGATTAACTGAAGTCACTTCAATGTGTATACATGTGATATGTGCCATGTCATTGAAAACTGCTTCAAATGACTTATTGATTGATTGAATATTTACTGTCATTTCTATGCCATCAAGGGCTAACAGACAATCAGTTAACCTAACCACTGTTTCCTGGGATCCTGGAAGGTTAACCAGTTCTAAAGCACACTCCATCTCAGCAAGTGACTGATGACTTTCCCACTTGAATCAGCGGTGAGAGACGTATGAAAATGAGATGCAATGTCGTATATCAATCATCACGGAGAATGTGGCCGTATGTGGATTCTTTTGAAGTCAGATTCTTACACAATGTTTTGACTGAAAGGCAAATATTCAATGACTAGTTGATAACATTCATGACATAAGATCGAGCTTTGTGACGTCATGTACATGTATCAAAAGGATCAGAATTGCACAAAAGCTGCTGATTTTGTTTGATACTGATATTTTACGTAGATATTTATGTTTTGACGTTTATTTTTATATTTTCAGAGTTACCTTTACCAATTGTTATTGGGCATATCTTACTGCCATGCCCACCGTGTATTACATAGAGATATAAAGCCCCAGAATCTTCTCATAGATATTGAAGGAAATATCAAACTGGCCGATTTTGGACTAGCCAGAGCTTTCGGTGTGCCAGTCAGAACTTATACACATGAGGTAATTTTTTTATAGTCTTCTGCAGAGATTGCTTTAATTTATGTAAGTGTCATGTTAATTTAAGGAAACTTTTTAAAAAAAAAAAAAAATTTTTAAATGAATAATATCTAACAAACTTGGTATTTGTGTGTATTTCATGGCCTATAATATTATGTGTGTATTGTTATGATAATTTCTATATTGTTGTATTGTTCATGCATCATGTTGTAGCCATGATATTTATACATGTACATTTATTACCAAAATAAATCAATCTCTTACACTATTTTTAACACATTACAGGTTATGCGTATAACATTCAGTTTTATTTGTGGAGGAAGGATCAGATGTACATACATATATAATGCAGTAAAACAATCGTTCTTTGGCAAATAACTGACAAACTTTCTAAAGTATAGTATTTGGAACAAGCTTATCTTAAATCCACGACCTCTATGGTGAGAGGTAAGTGATCATGAGATGGTGCCTTAGCCCCCCAGACCATGCATGTCCCTAATGTTGAAGTGAAAGATAGATCTATAACTAGTGCTTATTTGACATATATATTAATTATAATTTTGTGGATCCTCAAGAAATCTGTAATAAAAAACTTTATAGATGTTAAATGTGAAATATTTGAAAACCCAATTTCATATTGTAGGTGGTAACGCTGTGGTACAGAGCCCCAGAGATTTTGCTCGGGAGCAAGTTCTACTCTACACCTGTAGATGTCTGGAGTCTTGGATGCATATTTGCTGAAATGGTAACATGGTTATTAGTTGTACCAGTTTTGCATCTTGTAGAGATATAACAATTTTATGTATTAATGGTGACATTTTTTAAATATCAAAAAAGCCAAATACTGTTACCCGGTAGATCAAAATGATTTTGTTTTTTTAATTGTATTATATGGTTGCTTTTAAAGAATTGTGTGATAATGTAGCCACACTAAGCACATACAGTCTAACCTGTATTAAGCAGCCGTCCAAGGGAAATAGCCAAACTGACTACTTAACACAGGTGGCTGCTGAGTAGAGGGTCCATATTTTTTCCAAGAAAGCTGGTCATGATGTTTATTTTGAAAGACAAAAAGTGATCATACATGCATGGTCCATGTTCCATGTCTGTAAGTTGTTTGGAATTATGTACTGGGATAAATGAGAAAAATCAACAGGAAGAAAACATTTGAACTGACAGTATTTTATATAGAAGTACATATGTAAAACTAATTTATGTTATTTAATTAAAGAACCATTATGTTTCAATTTTAGCATAAAATAAATCCAGTTTCGTATGAATTTTTTATTTAGCAGACAATTCAATAAAAATTTGTTGTTCGTATTCTCCATTATCTCGTGGTAACGTTAGGACACATTCTGATTCTGTGTTTTATCGACACCTTTTCCGAAAATCCACTCTTGCACGTTCATCCAAATCAAACACTTTCTTTTTGCAGATATTGTGCACGATATGCGTCGAATAGATCTCGCTGTGATATGAAAAATGTTATTATTCCATTGCATTCACACACACTTTCATAGCCGATAAAACTTAATATAATTATAATTTAAACAAATTGGCCAATTGCAATTATTATCTTTTTTATCTTAAATACCCAGTCAGGCTCTGTCTCAAAATTTCTTTGCGCCATATATTTTTCTGCAAAAATTAGCAGAGTTATGGTCCTTGTTTCAATGGACTTTTTGACTTGAACGTAATCTAATTCTTATATAAGATAAAGCTTATATAAGGGTAGAGTAGCCTTTATGTACATGGTATTCTATATTTCCAAAAAATCCTTGGACCCAATTGAACTAGTAGTGCAATAACATATGATAGCATATAGGGCCTCTTGTTTTCCTATGTCTAAAAGTGCACAGGTCTTGTGGCAGGAAAGATGTTTCTCGTAATATGCATAGCAAATCTAATTTTTTACACAAACCAGTAACACCCAAATTCAAGCATTAATTGATCACGGGATTATACAATATGATTGGAATAGCGGCCAGCCAAAAGGTGTGGTCATTAAGTGATAAGGGTAAGCTGCTACATCTGACCACGTACACCCGGCCACTGACCGCTTACAGGCAATGTTTGGGATGAAATAGACTGGCCGCGTTAAAGAGGTGACTGTTTAATACATGTATTTTATATAGGCAATTTACAGGGTGGGGATTTCGAAGTGGCCGCTAAACACAGGTGGCTGCAAGAACAAGTTAAATGGTGGCTCGCCTTTTTCAGAATTAAAACACTTGTCCAGGTATCTTTTTCTACACTTGTTAATTTAGCTGAAACTTGCTGGGATGGATCAGTATTAATATGGGATATCCCATTTGCATTCTGGTTCGATGATGTTTATCTTTAGTAACAGCCCTTTGTATATTTGGCCTTTAAAAATAACTTACTCCTACATCTGTAGGTTGATTTAGTAAAACTGGCTGGGAAGTATCAGTGTAAGGTCTAGTGGTTTATATTCCTTTTGTGTTCCAGTTTGATGATTTATGAATGAGTTACAACCCTTTGCATTTTAGGAATTTTGTATGAGGGGGAGACCAATTTTTCATCTAAACAATTTCCAGTTAACTTTGTTCATTGAATTGTATATAATACACATATCACTATAATGTCATTTAAAATTAAATCTCAATTTCTATCCACTCAAAGTAATGAGTATCCCAAACATTGCTTTTAGATCTTTTATCTTATTCCCCCGTAGGGGTTAGTTACCTTACAAACACATAATTTGTTCATATACTTGATTTCTCTGCAGATAACACGACGCCCTCTGTTCCCCGGAGACTCTGAGATTGATCAGCTGTTTAGAATATTCAGAACCCTGGGTAGGAAAATGTTTTTTTTTAGTTTGATACTCAATATAACGTGTAAATGCGCAATGGTATTGATCAACACAAACAGGGCTTACCGGAAGAGAAAAAAATATGGTATGATTGTAGAATATAAATATGATTCAATATAGAAATATGGTTTATTGCAAAAAAAATGAAGCAAAATTTCACATTTATGAATATACAGTACATTTAATGGTTGATATGTTAAGGAGATAATGTTTGCACAGAAAGAATTTTTAAATTTTAAGATCTTAAGCCTTGAATGAAATATGCCGTATATACAAACGGATGTGTGTTGAACACTATTTTTTTGTAACATACTTTAACACATTGCTGCCTATATAAATTATGTTTGTCACTTTTATGTGTGGATTTAGACCATAGGTCTATGTGAAGAAATAAATCATGAATGGAACCATCATCCTGTTGCAAGTAATTTAAAAAACTCGCTCTTGAGATATTTCGGCAATGCTGGTCTTTAACCTGCATCCTCAGCTATGAGAGATACGTGATATTGTTACAGTGTCTAAGACTATTCCGTCACAAAGGCAAACATGATTTCAGAAACCCTAACAAAATTTATTGATTAGTGATTGCCTGAAGTGCATTCTGAGATTACAAATTGTTCCTGGGGCTTGTCTTGTTATAAACATCTTATACTTCAATCAAAATCATACATTTAGGAACCCCTGATGAGACGGTATGGCCCAACGTGACACAGCTGCCAGATTTTAAATCGTCGTTTCCAAAATGGGCTCAGCAGTCAGTTGCCAATGTAGTTCCACATCTCTCTACAGAAGGCACCGACCTTATCACCGTAAGTTTTTCATATACTAGAATATCATCAGCTTTGAATTAATACTAAACTAAATAAGGATATCTCATTCACTTATGAATTTTAGCTTACTAGCAAGAAGTAATGTGTTGGTCCTTAATGTGTCCTTAAACATATCTTGTATTTACACTGTAGTACCAACAGTTTTTATCCAAACTTGGTCAGATGCTCATATCCATGAAAGCGCTGGACTAGTTCTTGATCTGGCTATATGACAAGAATGGACATATTTATGGCCCTAGATCAATGAAAAAATGATGATTTTTGTCTTGCAAATAATGTATTACCCTTAGTTTTTGTCTGATCTTGACCAAACCTGGCCAGAGTATTATTATCAATGACTGCTTAGATGAGTTCTTGAACCAGTCGTTTCAGACCAAACTTGGCAGAGCTATGGCCCTTAATGGATTGAAGAATGTTGATTTTTGTCTTTTTTATCACTGACACCTTTATTATTCATCAGATTGTGACCAAACTTGTCAGAATATTTTGACCATGAAAACTTGGACAAGTTCTTTAACATTGGACAAGAATAGACAGAAAAAAGCTGAAATACACCATGTAAACATTGTATCATATTTAGTTTTTATCCAGTTGTGACCAGACTTTGGTCAGAATGTTTATAGGCATAAAAATTTACAATTGAATTCGAGGTGTTAAAATAGTCAATGGTAATGTCAATGAAATTTTTTTATGTATTGATATTGATTTAAACTAACTGGCAGCAAAAAAAACTTCCACCTTGTTAACGTTGTAGGACATTCAGATTTTATCATTCTTGAACTGGTTAAGACTTGTTTTCATGTTATATATATGCATTAATTGTCAGATATTGAAATAAAACTTCATGCCCAGTGTTTTATTATCCTCTAATACAAGAATGATTCTTCATTTTGGGATTTTAAATGGCCTTAATTTTGGGGGAAAAACGTGATTTTTGAATTGGGAAGGAATTTCTGACTCTGTTTATTAAGGTAAAAAGCCCTGAATGTTAAAGTTTTAGAGATTTGGTCATATGTTGCCATTCAGAACAGCAAGTTAGTTATTTATACGAGGGGTGTTCGAAATGTGAAATTTTACATCAATATTTATACACATGGATAGCTCTATTCAATACCTACACAATGGTATATACATGTATCTGCTGAAACACAGGAGTTATAGTCATTTCAATATATGCAGTCATTCACAATTGTTGTACAAATAGTTGGGAAACGAGTAACTAATAATGAGGAAATTCAGACTTATTAGCTCGCCGGGACGAAGTCTAAGGAGAGCTATTGTCATGACTCCGGCGTTGGCGTCGTCGTCGTCTGTAGACACCCAGGTTAAACTTTTGCATACAAGCTTCAGATATCTATGCAACCACTCCATGGATATCAATGAAACTTTGCATGTGTGTTCACCATCATCAATGGAACACATAGAGACAAGAACCATAACTCTAGATTGCATTTTGGCACAGTTATGGCCCATATTGGAGTTAAGACACCCAGAGGCGAGCTTTGTTGTCTGTGATGGATTGAATATTTAGCGTCATATTTATGCCATCAAGGGCTAACAGACGATCAGTTAACCTAACCACTGTTTCCTGGGATTAACCAGTACTCAAGCACACCCCATCTCCGCAAGTAACTGATAACTTTCCCACTTGAATCAGTGGTGAGAGACGAATGATAATGAGACATAATGTTGTTGTCTGTGACAGCTCTTGTATAATTGTTCGTACTAAACTCTGTTGTTCTCTGAAAGATGTTTTTGATGAAATCACATGAGTTTATGAAAGTGTCTTATGAGACAGTTTGTAGACAGAAAAAGAAATTTGATTCTGGTGTAGAGTCTGTTTAAAAGGCAGAAAAATCTGGTTGGCCAAAGACAGTAACATGTACAAAAATTGTGTCTAAAATTAGAGAACTTGTTCGAAATGATGCGCAATATAATGTGTGTGATAAAGCCACCTTGCAGACATTTTACTATCTTTGTCTCATTTTGTTCTAATAAAAGTCATGAAAGGAAAATTTCTGCTAGGTGGATGCCCCACTTGTTGACTGACAACCAGAAGAAGGCATGTGTTGAAACTGCCAAAAAACTGTTTAAAATGTTCCCTGAATATAACCAAAGGCAATTTGCAAATTTGTCACTGGTGATGAAACCTGGGTATACTATTTCGTACCACTACAAATAGTTGGGAACAAAATATGGGCCACCAAACATGGCAGCAGAAGGCCAGTCATTGCCAAACAGATCTTGAGTGTAAAGATTCTTATGTAATTTTAATATCTGTTAAATTAAAGGTTTAGCAATACAGTACCAGTGAACAAGGGTAAAAGTGTCACTGGAAGGTACTATTGTGATATGGCAGTGTTTTTTTCTCACCATTTTGGGAAGATAACCCATACCCTTGGAATTGGGAATTTTTGCAATGTTATTCATTAATATTGGGAACATTGTTGCATTAAATATATGTATGTAACTTCATAAAAATGTGTACACTTACTTCTCTGGCCATTTAGTTAAAGAATCAATGTCATCTTCAATTCACCATGGGAAAAACTTTATTTATTTTATCAAGGAGGTAATTATGGCAAGTTTCAATTTATCATCATTGAAGCCTTCAGTATATTATTGGGAATTTTTACCACTCATTTGGGAAAAAAGATACTATTTGCCATTGGGAATATGACCCAATAACCGCTATAAAAATGGCTGAAAAAAAACAACACTGTGTGGTACTTTAAAACTGAAAAAGAACTATGAAATACTTTGCCCAGTCACTAGATTCAAACATGTTCTCCTCTTGGATGAGAACCAGTGCACGCCTCTGTCATTGTAATGGATTTTTTTGAAGTCTTGAGAAAGATAAAGTGCTACAATACACTCCCTTACTCCCCAGACCTTGCCCCATGTGACATTTTTCTCTTTCACAAATGGAAAAACTTCCTCTCTGGTCGTAGATATGGGTCAAGGCAGTCTGTTGGTTCTGCTGTTAACCAGTGCCTTCGTAGTATAACCCAATTAGCCTACAGTAATGCCTTTTTGAAATGGATCCACAAAATTATGTATTTCTAACTGAGAAGGGTAAAAATTTAGAAATGAAGACATAGCGATTTAATTAGTTATTAATGGTTAGAGGGTAAATGCACAACCAGAGGTTATGAGTTCAAATCCTCATCATGTCTTTGTGATGATTGATTTACAACACTCAATACATTGAAACATATTAAAAAAATTAATTGTGTGTCAATTTATTTGATTTGTTTTTTTACAGAAAATGTTGAAGTATGAGCCAAGTCAAAGAATCTCTGCCAAAACTGCCCTGTCACACCCATACTTCAGCGGAATCAGTATAGTGAGACCAACACCTCACATAAAGTAGTGGGACAGATATAGACCATCCCTTGTGTGAAGTAGTGCGAAACATACAAGAGACTTGAAACTTGAATAAAAACTTGCATTCTTCAGAAAGCGAAAAAGACATTATTTATTAATTGTTAAGTTACTCCTGTTATAACAGATCTCGGGAGTCCACAAAAATGAAAACGCTATATACATGATTTATGTGGACTGCATTATAATTTACCTAAAAAAAATCTGAAGTATTTAATTCAAACCTATTGTGGCGCCAGAAAATAACAAAGTTTGCAAATGGCTTCCATGTTTGGTGTATGTCAGCATTTATTGAATCCCTTTGATTATTACAAACTATTAATAGTTAACCCTGGCATGAATCAATCAATTAAACTATCCTTTAAACCAACATGAGGTAAGGTTTATAACAGATTATTCTAAACAAGGCTAATTAGTGAATGGAAGATGAGTGACGATATATTGTCTTTTTTTATTTGATCATTAACACAGTTTGTTAAGTTTATATCTTTGACAATTTCCCCACTGCTGAAAAAAAATAGAAGTCTAGGAAAAACACATAATGGAATTTGCGTTGTATTGGACCACTGTATACTGTATTGAGTTTTTATAAAAGGCACCATAAATAAGCTGGCAAATTGAAGATAAATGTAAATATTGTAAATATGTGTAAATAGAGAAATGTAAATTAAGTCAAAATTGCAAAGTGGCATTTTTTATGATGGAACAAGAATTAAGCTACAGTTGGAATTCAGCAGCTGAGAATCTGCTTTAACATGGTCATATTGAAATTTTTTATTTCTTTATTTTCTATTTGTATACATTTATTTAAGTATTATTTTATTAGTTTATTTTTATTTAATTTTAATTGGTGATTTTAAACAAATGACTGACCTGAAAATGATTTTCCGGTATCCATGTAAGCAAGGTTACTATTGTGGTGCTAATGAACTAGATAGGTCTGTTTGCTGTTTTATATTTAGCCTCTTCATATCCATCCTTAATTATAAGTGCTATAACAGGGTATTGTTACAAAAGAACAAAAAAAAACATGATTTGTTGTCCACACTGGATTATCAGGATGCAGAGACAGGGTATGATACTCCACCCAGTCACATACTGATACCAGGCCAACCAGTCACGGAGACACGGTATGATACCCCACCCAGTCACATACTGATACCAGGCTGACCAGACGCAGAGACACGGTATGATACCCCACCCAATCACATACTGACACCAGGCTGTCCAGACGCAGAGACATGGTATGATACCCCACCCAGTCACATACTGATAACAGGCTGACCAGACGCAGAGACATGGTATGATACCCCACCCAGTCACATACTGACACCAGGCTGCCCAGAGGCAGAGACATGGTATGATACCCCTCCCAGTCACATACTGACACCAGGCCAACCAGACACAGAGACATGGTATGATACTCCTCCCAGTCACATACTGATACCAGGCCAACTAGACACAGAGACATGGTATGATAACCCTCCCAGTCACATACTGATACCAGGCCAACCAGACACAGAGACATGGTATGATACCCCTCCCAGTCACATACTGATACCAGGCCAACCAGACACAGAGACATGGTATGATAACCCTCCCAGTCACATACTGATACCAGGCCAACCAGACACAGAGACATGGTATGATAACCCTCCCAGTCACATACTGGTACCAGGCCAACCAGACACAGAGACATGGTATGATACCCCACCCAGTCACATACTGATACCAGGCCAACCAGACACAGAGACATTGTATGATACCCCTCCCAGTCACATACTGATACCAGGCCAACCAGACACAGAGACATGGTATGATACCCCACCCAGTCACATACTGATACCAGGCCAACCAGACACAAAGACATGGTATGATACCCCACCCAGTCACATACTGATACCAGGTCAACCAGACACAGATATGGTATGATACCCCACCCAGTCACATACTGATACCAGGCCAACCAGTCGCAGAGACATGATATGATATCCCACCCAGTCACATACTGATACCAGGCCAACCAGTTGCAGAGACATGATATGATACCCCACCCAGTCACATACTGATACCAGGCCAACCAGTTGCAGAGACATGATATGATATCCCACCCAGTCACATACTGATACCAGGCAGACCAGACCTAAAACAAGCCTCTAAATGCTGAACACCAAGGGAGGAAACTTTTAGTACCATTTTCAAGTCGTTGGTTTGACCCGGCCAGGGATGAAATAATAATTACTTCTACTTGCAGTTATATGTCTGTGTCTGTTAAAAATATCACACCGCTGTGCGGCCATTTTGATTATTACTTAATAATATTAAGTTCTTATTGCACTAAGAGTTTAGTGGATTTGTATTCGTTCCACTGAGATCTCCATGTATTAAAATGTATATTCTTTGATTAGAAACATACTCAACACCAGAAGTGTTCAACAAAAATTGATGTGTTCATTTCATTTATGTATTTAAATGTGTATTTCTGCTTTATTTTATGATTCTGCATTATCTCTATACTTGTAATCAAGTTCTTCAAAAAATTTCTTCAAAATTGTTGTTTGTCATATTTCTGATTAAAATATTTGTATATTTCCACTGTCAGAAAACAACCACGCGATGAATCTGAAGTGATATTACACTAGGTAAATATCAAAAATTACTTCATGGGATTATTCCTGCACCGTAAATAATGTGACAAACATATAAATATAACGGATATATTTAATGGCATGCTTGATTACAGGTATATAGCTTACATGTTCTTACAGCTGTTTAAGTCAACATGTGGTTTTTTTTCTGAATTTCTTAAAGTTTAATAGTTTATTTTGCTGATCTTGTACTTTTGAAGTTAACTAAATGGTACTTGCTGTTCTCCTACAAATGATAATGGAGATGCTTCATTGATCGACTATTCTGTTGCATTTACAGTAAATCACTATACCTTCTCTAAAGTGACCAGGGGCTGGTTTCCCTAAACATCTCAAGAACTTAAATATGTTAATTTCTCTTAATGGTTACTTGAACGCAGTATACATTGAATGGTCACACAGATTACAGATTAAAACAAATCTTTACTCATTGGTGATAGATAGTATCCATACGGATAAATGTAAATTGAAGTTATAACATTTTAAAAAATTGAGTTGAGAACAATCTCGTATTGAGGAGTTTGTTGAAAACATTAATTATTCAGAATTTGGATTTTTCATATAACGGTTATTGTATTTCTTATTTTGAAACCATTTTAATGGTTCATTCAGCTTATATGTTTATTAGATTTCAATATTTCGTTCATTAATTTCAATTTTTAATAGAAAATGTTACGAAACCTTAGAAATTGTGAAAAATCTGGTAAAATTTGGCTATTAAAATAAAGATTAAACTGAGAAACGTTTTGAATACAGGTCCAGGCAAGTATCTAAAAGGCATACTTACATGCATGTGATGCAATATTTTGCATACCTACAACAAAATAATTTGCTCCAAAAAGTATCTTTGATGTTATTCTTGATATGTTACTGTGTTTCAGTAATTCTGCTAAAAGCTTTTTTGTTATGGTTTAAAATTATTCAGCTGCTGCTAATGGCGTTGCTTTTTATGCATTAAAACGAAACGTACTTTAAACAATAAAACCTAGATGAAAGTCACCAATATTTAGTTGTCTTAAGAAAATAATTACAATTTTACTTAAAGTAAAACAAACTTTTTTTAACGTTTTAAAATATTCATTATCCATTTATACAAGGATTTATATAGAAGGATAGGTAACTTGCATCTCTTGACTAAATGTTGATAAGTAGCACTAGAAGGATTACTTATTTGGCAATTTAATCATTTACAATTCACATGCAACTGCTTTCTTGTACATAACCCGCATGGTTCCGGCTAAGGATAGAATCACTGCCGATCTCTGCAGAGGGGTAGCAATCCTCCGAATTGGTGTCATGTTCATTTTATCATTTTTTGTCATGTTCACTATTGTGGTTAAATTATCAACCACTGTGTGGTTTCAGGGAGCCATACGAGTGATGGTAAAAATAGGACCACTGTGGCTCATGCATGTCGTACGAAGCGACAATTTGAGTAATACGATAGAATTTGCTGAAACTCTGCAGTTCTGCAGGTATCAAGGGTCTAGGTTCATTCTGTATATTCATTTGTTGGTGTATTTTTTTTTTAAATCTGTATGTTAATTTGTTGTTTTGTACATGTAGAGTGAACCTGGAATCTTCCTTCCTGTTGACGTCTAATAACCTATAATGTGTTGGTACGCCGTAAAACCCCATTCATTCATTTCTTGTACATATATGTAAGTTGCATGAATTTTTAGTTGTTTTAAAATGTTTTGATCACGCAAAATGATCTTGAATTAAAAATATTGAGGTTTGAAATAAAATTTCTCGTCATTTTGTTATTTTAGCTGTAGTATACACATCAGACGTACTTCAACAGTTTAAAACAAAGATTGTTGGGAATGATGTTGTTTTGATGAAAATTTGATTCTGGGATATAAAATTATTGATTTGTGTTCCTAAGCTGCAAGGAAGTAAAGATAATTGAAAACAAGATATTGCAAGATTTTGTGGGAATACGTGAACTTTCACAAAATCTTAAGCAGTTGCCTTTCCTTCTCTATATAATTCCTTGATTTATAGTAGCTCAGTAAATGTCGGAAAATTGAACTCGGATACAAAATTAAATCCTAAATTATTAATATTCATGTTATTGTCTTTCTGCATGTTTGATATCTAGAATGACATGTCATTTTGAAAGAAGAGTCGGTTTAAAAGACGCTTCATAAATTATTATGTTACTCATATTATGTAGAGTCTGAAGATAAAATTGTCTAGGAATAATGAAAATGTTTTAAACATCGTTAGTGGTGCAAAATACTAAATTAATGATTTTGAATGTTAGTATGTATTTATAATATACCAAAGGAACATTCTTGATTAGGTTCTGTTTCGAGTAAAACTGAAGATAAAAATTATTTAATTGCTGTCGGAATAATTTATATAATTTTGAAAATCAATTAAAACTGATAAAGTAGAATTTGTTTATTGTTTGTTTACTCATTTCAAACATTTTTGATGACGGAGCTCAAGGTGAGCTATTATGAACGTTCTGTGTCCATCTTTCAACCGTCGTCTATAAATTGGATAAAATGTTTTACGCACTCTGGCACCTGTATTTTATTGCATCGTCGCCAAATTTACTAAATAGCCAAAACGAAAAATATGTTGCCTGAAATTGACATTGTATGTACTCTTAACACTCGTATATATTATTTGGTCTTCACCAAACTTAAAGTTGTTTAACTATAATCTTGAACAAGTTCCTGAACTGGATATAGATGATTAATGTCCGACATTTACCACAAATGTGTGATCTAGAGACATTGTTTGAATATTTAACAAAATTTTTAGCTCGCGGGGACGAAGTCCAAGGAGAGATATTGCCATGACCCCGGCGGCATCGTCGTCTGTAGACACCCAGGTTAAACTTTTGCGTTTAAGTTTAAGATATCTATGCAACCAATCATTGGATATGAATGAAACTTCGCATGTGTGTTCACCATCATTAATGGAACACACAAGAACCATAACTCTGGGTTGCATTTTGGCAGAGTTATAGCCCTTTTGGGCTTAATTTTTCGCCTGTAGACACCAAGGGTTAAACTTATGCGTTTAGTAGCGTTTAAGTTTTGGTGTTTGCCTCAAATCTCAATTTTTCGATGGGTGGTGAGTTTTATCCCATAGGCGAGCTTTGTTGTCTTCTGACAACTCTTGTATGTTATTGAGTGCTAACAGACAGTCTGTTTAATAAGTACTCAAGCAATCCCATCTTTGCAAGTAACTGATAACTTTCTCACTTGAATCAGCGGTGATAGACGAATGACAAAGATACTTAATGTTGTATATCAATCATCATGTGGACCCTGGGATTGATAGTCGGACGATCTACAAATTGAGTTCAAGGTCTATTGTGGACCCCTTGTGTCAGTAAGATGTTGATAATCCCCCTATCACTGATTTAGATGTGTCGAGATAATTCTCTTTCTATTTGTTTAACATTCAACAATCGTGTATCTCTGTGCAACAATGGAATCTTGTTAATTTGCAGGAAGGGAGGTAAGTGCACATTTTTTGGTGGGAATGCATATAGCAGTTGTCTCCCTTTAACCACTTAAAACTGATCCGATTGCAGTCTGAGAAGTAAATAATTAGCTACGCAGGCATCTTGCATATTGAATGAGAACTTTACATGATTATACATTGAAACGTTTTGCATTTGGACAATTCATTACTTTTCTTATGAACAGTTGGGCCAATCCTGGTTTATCATTAGGGTTCACACACATACTGGCAATAAAGTTTACAAAAATCGTGAAGATTAATCACATTGTATCTGGATATTTTCATAAAACCACATGCATGCCTATTACATGTAAACACTTTTATTTATCTGCATGATTGACAATGATCTGTGTGAACTACTGGGTTGTATCTTGTTTGGTAATTGATGGAAAACAGTGACAATATCTTTGTTTATATCTATGTTTTAGCTCGATTGATAACACCAGTACTGAGTGTTGGTTTTTGAGAGGTATCGGGTCGAGCAGGGTATGGAAAACGCAACTCTGGCACGAGGGGCCAACATTGTATCCACTACACTACCGCCCCGCTTCGGAAGACAAATGTATTGTTAATACAATACCAACATTCAAAAACAAAAGTACAGTAGCCAATGACATCGTAGTAATGTAAGAAGCTGTTGCAATCTGACCTTTAAGGCAGTGGCTTGGAGTCTAGGTTAGTAAAAAAAATGTCAGAAAGTTTCACAACTACTTTTAAAAATACAGTAGTTCTATTAACGTATTTTTTACTTTCTTCACAATGTGGGGACAGTAGTGCAGTGGTGTTGTGTGTGTGTGTACAGCTAGACTCGATGGCCTCTGCCATGGAAGTGAACTCTAGAGCGGATGATATAAGTTCAAAGCTGTTTTTGCAATAAAACTAAAAAGAATAAGTATAAACTTATTCAATGGAAGCCACACATACACTGTAATATGTTGAAAAAGTCGTTCTGGATACACAAACCTGCATTGATAGATATATATAGATATCCACATATATATATAAAGATAAAGGTACTTGTAAATGCATTTCATAAATTTGCTTTTTTATTTGATAATTTATCTTGGTAACCCAGGAGTACCTGCTGAGTTATATATGACCGTTATTTATATACAGCCAATCCTGTGTTTTTTAATATCGTTACGACAGTTGTCACCAAGACGCTATAAGCTTTTGCCATTGAAATAAATTGAGACATATGTTTGTTTAGGTGTTGTATTGAATTGGGGTTCATTGTTTACACATTCTGTCCTGAAAAGAAAGTCGCATGGGTTCTGTGCCGGGGGATATCCACCGGGTAAATTATATCAAACAATGCTGACATCAAGAAAAAATGTACAGCTGTGCATGTACCCTTGGGAAATGTGCACGTGGCGCAGTACCAATGGGAAATGTGCACGTGATACATGTACCAGTGGGAAAAGTGCATGTAATGCATGTACACATGAGAAATGTGCACGTGGCGCAGTACCAATGGAAATTGTGCACGTGATGCATATACCAATGGGAAATGTGCACGTGATGCATGTACCAATGGGAAAAGTGCACATAATGCATGTACCCATGGGAAATGTGCACTTGGCGCAGTACCAATGGAAGTTGTGCACGTGATGCATGTACCAATGGGAAAAGTGCATGTACCAATGGGAAATGGGCACGTAATGCATGCATCAAGCGGAAATGCTCACATGATGCATCTAACAATAAAAAATGTGCACGTGATCCATTTATCAAGGGGAAATGTACACGTGCGCACCTACAATAATAGTTTAAATTTTAGCAACTCGGTATTTTACCTAGGCTATTTACTAATATATATATATGTACTCAAACTTGGTAACACATTGAGTCTCATACCATGCATATATACAGAAATAACTATAATAGAGTACAGAATAGTTTATTTTGAATTAAGCATATTACAAAGCTTATCGTCACAAATAATAACACATCAATACATCAATACATCAATACATCAATACCTGTGCATGCATAGAAAAACAAAACATGAAAATTCAAATACAGGTTATATAAACGAGAGCAAATATGACAATTAAATGATCAAGTTATATTTTTTAATTTTAATGTCCTTTCTTGAGAAGCTTTTATTATATATTTTGCTAGGTTTATTTTGCTATGTTATAACACATATATAAAAATATATACAAAAACACGTGTTGAAATACAATTAGGAACTTGCGAAACTGCTAAATGTCAGTGTGAGGTTAATTGAAGCTTCCTAACAAAAAACAATGAAAATGTAATTAATGTGTGGTAGACCATGATGTATGATAATAAATGTTATAAGTGCTGTTTACGTACATAATGATAATTTATATAAATTAATTTATTTATTTTAGTCTCATCATGTTTAACCCAAAATTTACACAGAATATAACAATTATCAACAAATTAACCATGCCATTCTATATAGAATTACAAGAGACTAATGTAATACTATGTATTTTCAAACATATTCTTTGTATGAACATTGATCACATAACCGATATCTTCCATTTAACAAACTTAAAATGATTTATTATCACACTTTAGATTTTGTACAAGTATAAACATAATAAGAATTGAATGGCCGGTGTTAATCCTGACTGAAAGTCTAAAAGGATATTAAATACTAACGATATATAACATGTGAGGATGAAAAGAAATGCTATTGCAAATGCTTTTTAGGGCTCAAAAAATATCTTAAAAAATCGATTATCACTCCAAATCAGATTTGGAATGAACTGATTAGCACCGTCTTCTCAACAAGTAACTAAAACTGTTATATGATTTAAAATATAGTTTGTATACATTGCGTCATGAATATAAAAGAGTGTTGCGTTTTTATAAAATTCTAAAACAGGTTTTGGCACTTAACTGTATCATATCTTGATGGGAAAACAAACAATTTCAATGTCTCATCATTCGTAAATCTATCAAAGTTATTACATACCAAGTTTGGTTTATCGGTCAGAGTTTTACATATATCGGTATATTCCTTATATACATGTTGATAGTGGCACAGAAAACCGCTCTTTACTTATTGCTTATGGAATACCACCAGATGGATTAATTATATCGCATATTAACAATTAAAACTTCACAGACACTTTTTTTTGGTACACGAAAATTAATGCAAGTTATATGTAACCTTAAATTTATCACGATGGTCATGATCTCTTTTTTGTTGAAACTTTCATTAGCTTTTACAAAGTACCAAGTTTGATTCGCATGCTTGAAACGAATGGCAGTTAGGATAATTTCACGTGATTACATTTGGTTTCAATTTGATCCACTGTGCACGTTATAAAAATGGTTTTATCTTAGAAAAAGCGCGAATGACAACGCGAAGGTCGTAAAACAGTATCTAAGTGCTGTATATTTGTATATATCAGAATGGGGATTTCAATCACAGTTTACCACTCCGATTTAAATATCGATTTTGTCACATTTTGGTAGATTTAACATACCAACCATTCGGATTTGATTTATTAAGGATAATGAGATGTTTTTTATCCATTTTAAATTTATTTTTTAAGACACTTATAGAATATTTACCTGATATACACCCTTTAAATCCTTAACTTAGGTAACATGTTATAACAATTAAAATTGTGAGGTGCTTTTGTTATAGACAAAGTGTTGACCTCCTGCACCAAAGGTCGTGGGTTCAATCTCTGTCTCAACTAGATGAGAGAAACTATATAATAAGTATTTTCTTTCGTTTCAATACTTTTACAATGTATGTTGTGGAATATGTATGTTGTACATAACTTATGAATAAAATCTATGTTTAAACTAACTAGATGAGCCTTGCATTTGTATTATAGAATTCTCGTTAGAGAATCGCATACTATGTGTTAGCCACCCACGAGTTTATAAATTGAAAAATAAATCGGTAAGATTAATTCCATAACGTAACTCATGAAAATGGAATAATGACATATAGTTCCAATCAGCCACCGCATGATGTAAAGTTTCAAAATAAAACTATTTAAGTTACCATGACAACGGCGTTTATAATATCGTGCAAGTTTGAAAGTAGCTTGGCAATTTCGGTACAAAACCTGATTTATATGGACAACATTGAACGATGAATCGGTAATGATCTCTTGTGTAGAGCGCGGGATTCAGCGGTAAAGCATCGAATCTGTGAACAGAGGGTCGTGGGTTCGATCCTCCATCACGGCTATGTGTGGTGTCCTTGAGGAAGACACTTCATCCGCATATGCTGTGTACTGGTTCTACCCAAAAAGTATATTGAGCGTGATTTGTTTAAGTTGTAACAATCAAAATAAAATAAATAAGTTTGAAACCGTGATCACTTACACTGAGTTAATATAAAAACTATGTCATGGATTTATTTCACCTCTTCGCTGAAAATTAAATGATAAAAAAATGATAATTATGCTCATGAACAATTTCGATTTATAGTTTTAATCAAAATAATCCCCACACTCCCCGCATAATTTACTGAATATTGATACAAGCTGAACATTGATGAGATGTAAATGAGGTAAATAGAGGACAGTATATAAACATCTTTAACAATAAACACAGTAATACATATATTATCATAATGTAACTAAAGTAGGTGGATCATCTTTCACCTTCCTTGTGTTTCATTAATTCACCACGCTAGTGTAATAAGGTGCGCCAACTGTATATAAAAATAGGAAAACACTTGACGTCACAGTAGTGCAGTGGATAAAGTGTGGTCCGCTCTTGCCATAGGTCGTGGGTTCGGTCACAGGTTTGTCCTGATGGCTTTCAAAAATAACACCCGATACTGATTTTAGAGCATTTTTTCTAAGATTTTGTTGCTTCGCAATCGTGCTGAAATAATTGGTGCAACGAAACTAAATAAGGCATTTGGCATCTTTTTGCAATAAGGAGTGTTGCACAGTTTCTACAAACCCACCCTGTTTCTAGTGTACAACAGGGGAATTTTTTTCTCACAATATTTCATTTAATTACAGCTTAACCAACATGGTTTAATTTTAATGAATTACAATTTAAATAAAACAGAATGTCACTGTGGTTTTGACATAAATGACAAACTGTCAAATAGTGGACATTTTTATTTTTGTCATGTCATGTCACGTGATTGTGTTTATTAAGTAATTATTTTTTTAAGGGTTGGAATGTCAAATGATGAAATTATGACCAGAAGTTAGGCTTCTTTTAAGTTAAATGACAAAAACATAGACTATTTATTTATTGTTAAATCTTTGTAATATAGACAGATAGTGTGTGGTATAAACAGCTTTATTTACAAATTAGTTTATCCAGAGGGAAATAAATTGTTTATGTTTATAGGCGGTATATATCATATTAACATTATATTGCTGCGTATTAAGTTCGCCTTGAGCCTTATGCAGTATTCAGCTCAACTAAGCAAGGCTGAAGGTGAGCTTTTTTGGTCGCCCTTTACCCATAGTCTGTCTGTTAACTTAAGGTTGTGTGCAATCTCGCAATTGCATTTTTGGTTTGATCTTTACAACATACATAGCCATTATAATGCGGATAATTGTTTAAACCGGCTAAATCCATAATAAAAGTCGCAGTTATGGCCCTTGAATTGTCAAAAATGCTCTAACTGACATTGTGTGCCCTTAAATCCCGCTGCTTATATTGGATTGTAAGCAAATTTAAACAATAGTAGTATAACTCCAATATATCAGACAAATATATGATATGACTCGATATGATGATTTATGTCAGAGTTATTGCCCTTGAATGATAAAACAAATATTTAATTTGACTTTATATATACTTTATTATCCAAATTTGTTATTGGAGAGCCATCGAATTTACACAGAATATATATAACCATAAAATATCCGAAAAGATCTTTGTTCAAATATATTTTATTGATATTTTAACATGTACATTACCGATGTCATCATTAAGTTAACACAAATATCGATTTAGGATTTAAACGAAAGTGATCTTGAAAACTATCCTAAAACTCCCACAAGTTTCTAAACCGACGAAATTGGACCAGAAATGATAGAGTAAAATATAATGGTTCTTGATTGATTGAAACATGTTGATTTTGCCTTGTAAACAATGAAGCAAATATAGATTGTATTTGATCGTGACCAAACTTGATATAATATTATTAAACAAAAAATTCGTATAAGATCATGAACCGTTAAGATCAGTACAAATAGACAGTAATGCCTCTTGGCTGATTGAAAATGTTGATATTTTATCCTTGAGGCACTTTATCACCTTCAGCTTTTATTCGATTAAGATTCCGCTCAAAATGTTTATGAGCATGGGTACTTGATACGAACCAATGGAATAAGTCACAACAGAGTTATTGCTCTTGGAAGACCGAATAGGCAATAATTTCAACGACAGTATCTTCAGTTTTCATATAATCCTAACCAAAGTTGACACTGGTGTTTATGACCATCAAATCTTGGATGACGATTTTTTTTAATCGGCCAAATCGGCCGAGAATGACCATCAAATCTTGGATGACGATTTTTTTTAATCGGCCAAATCGGCCGAGAATGAGCAGCAGAGCGACACATGCCATTTCGGACACATTGTTTAAGAAAGTTTGCAGTACGACACACAGCCGACACAATGCTTGAATTGAGACCACTGGTGTCGTCAGGTATAAACCACTTAGCCATGTATCAGTAGATGTGAAATCAGATGGACGTGGAATGTTAAAGAAAGCCTCCAGCTAGTTTTGTGGTTCTATTTTACCATGAAAACAAGAAAACCTTTGACCAGGTCAAGCGAAGTGAGGGGTTATGTGGAATATGCCCCCAGTAATGGTTTAGGTGCAAGTATATAGAACATCAATAGCATCAGTAAAAGTTGTACGTCGCTTTGAAGGTGTAAGCCCACCTTGATTTTTGTATTTTCATTATATAGTAATGTTTGCCCAATGAAAGATGTGAGTTTTACATTTTATTGTCTGTCAACTTCTAAACTACCAAAATATGAAAGCAGAGGTCATGTAGCACATACAAGATTATTTCCTATCCAGTGTGTACACTGTTGACAAAGTGAACGTAGACGTCAGAAATCATGTATTCATATCCCAATTTCCAAGCCAATTTTTTTCTGAATGTACAATTTAAACATAACAATGATTTTAACATGTTTAAAAATACACCAATAATGTCATTCAAATAAAAAATGAGCATTAGATTAACTTTAAAGGAAAAATATTTTTAAAGGAGAAGAAGAAACAAGGATTAGTTATAACCGCCATTATGTGACTACCCCACACACGTTATGGTGGTGCAATGCCTATTTTTTCCAGTCATATTGCGACGGTGTCTACTTTCAGATAGAGACACACTGGAGTAACATGACGCAGACACAAGTATCAGTGGACATATTTTTGCCCCGTGACGCTGCCACATGTTTTCATCTCAATATTTATCATTCTTTCCCCTGTGTAATAAATAATCATGATTATGTGTAAAAATGATCATTATCACACATTGCTTTCTGCATGGGTGTGTCATCGTGATGAATTCGACAATCGCGGAATGCCCACAATTTGAATGAGCACCAATTATGCACGCCGTTTCTACCTTCGTGAAAATATTTAGCAATTTTCTATTCTTTGTGCAAACTTCTACTGCTTGTAAATTTTCAATAGAATAAAAGTATATGCATAGGTTATATATTATAACCGGCTTAGAAGTTCGTTCCTAGAGCAATGTCATTGGCTGATGAAGTAGGTCAACATTTACTGATGGTCATGCCATTCTTTGTAAAATGAAATATCCTAGTTCTAATAAAAAAAAAAACAACATTTTCTTTTGTTTTTCTTGAAGGCAGACCTCGGAATAAATCTAAGTGGAACCGACGTCCGTCCGTACGTCACTGGTAAACTTTATCCTATAACATATTTGGACCGAACTGGACTCAAACACACGACCTCGGTGGTGAGAGGTAAATGGCCATCAGACGACACAGTATTGGACCACTCAGTCACGGAGGACCTAAATTTGATTTTACATTATTCTTACCACAGAAGAGCGAAATATAACCCTCTTATTAGACTAAATTTTAGATTAAACACATTCTTTACTCAATGCATTTACATGCAAAAGTAGAAAAAAGATTAGAACGAAAGTATACATACAATCAAACCTGTCTTAAGCAGCCAGTCAAGGGAATGAGGAAAAATGGCCTTTTAAGACAGATTGTTGTTTAATGCCGGTTAATTTGCTCTGAAAGCATATAATTGGGAAATAACAAATGTGGCTGCTTAAGACAAGTGGCTGCTTAATAGAGGTGACCACTTATACAGGTTTGACTGTACTTACATGTTCTTTACCTGTATATGACTAGATAACATATAGAGGTGATGCATTACATTGAATTTAACAATACTGAACCAGTAATTATTAATTGATTGATTGATTGATTGATTGAATATTTAGCGTCATTTTTATGCCACCGAGGGCTAACAGACGATCAGTTAACTTAACCACTGTTTCCTGGGATTTACCAGTACTCGAGCACACCCCATCTCTGCAAGTAACTAATAACTTTCCCACTTGAATCAGTGGTGAGAGCCGAATGGTAACGAGACACAATGTCAGATAGTCAGACGCGTAACCGATTGAGCTAATCGGGCCTGGCGAGAGCCGATAATTAAAATGATGACTTGAAAATCGAACACGTATATTAGGATCCAGAACGCAAATAAGAGTTAACCGTCTTGGTACATTAATGAATGAATGAATATTTAGCGTAGTATTCAAGTACACCTCATCTCCGCAAGTAACAAATAATTTTCCCACTTGAATCAGCGATGAGAGATGAATGATAATGGGACACAATGTCGTATATCAATCATAACGGAGACTGTAGTCGAGCGGGGATTCGAACTCACGACATCTGGATTGATAGTCAGACGCGTTACCGACTGAGCTAATCGGGCTCGGCCCTTGGTACATTAAGTTATATATCAGGACGAATGCATTGTATAATTGGCTTCAATTTTTTTTTTCTTAAATTTTGTTTTTCTTAAATATTTGAACAACTTAACTGGATTTGGACTGGTTAATTACGTATTACTTATTTAATAAATGGCAGTAGAACTCTTATACAGATGTACTTGAAAAACAATCTAAAATCATGATTACTTAGATGTTTTAAAGTTTAGTTTTTAGATATATACTTTTATATGTTGTTGACACAGAAGCCTGCTCCATTTAAACAGAAAGAATGAAAGTTTTGATGCTATCGTACGTGCTTTGCGTAGTGAAAACAAAATATTTTACCGAACCAAGGTGCCAAATATTAACACACCTTTTGCGTTATATCCTTGTGTATAATTATATATGATATTTATATGAGTTACATACATCTTTAAAAATCATCCTTACAGAAATAAAACGGCTGATAGTATACAAGCACGTTGTTCTCAACATTATATGTAACACTGGGTTCAAAGCCGATGCATTAACTGTTTTACACTTATTTATTTTACATCAACTGTGAAACAAATTTTACCATCGTACACAAATTTCACTCGCAAAAATTCTGAGTAAAACCAAAACTAGACATATGCAGATAAAGTGTGATTATTAAGGACATATAGTCATTGCGAGGTACCGAAACAATAACCCTCCGATTATGGATCCGTTGCTCTACTACCGCCGGACTACAAACCTGCTTGGGTGTACTTTGTCTCTAAATATTTCGTATGGAATCAGACATGGTTGTGAGTATAATAACACTTTTGTCACACTTCGCAATTCGCAGCACAATATTTCGTCTCACAATTTTAATTTTTTATACATATTTTGAAAATAAAACCAAATATCAAGTTTGGGTGAAGCGATCATTGTTATATAATACCAATCCAGCCATGACGGCGGATTATAAAACGCGCCTGTGCGTAATATTTATATGGGCAGTTTTTTTGTAAATTTGTTTACTATAACTTCATTTAAATTGATGGGCATTCATGCGAGAAAATGTCCGCCGCAAATCTTAAATAGATCCGACGACATTTTTTTTATGTGGGCGGACTAGTTAATAGTCAGATTGCCTGGGATATCCATTTGTCGTCTGCCACAAAAAAGGTCACCACCTCACATCTAACACGTACTTATTTGCCTGACAAACTGATATAAGTGTAATGTTCGGGGCTCATCTGTCGACATTCAATATGAAACGAACCTTAACCATAACCATTTCAACCTCCATTATTGAAGAGTTACTTACGTAGTACTCAGACATCGAAAGATGAAAAAGCAAACTTGCATCTAATTGTAATTTTAATTGCAATTGTTGGTGTTGCTGTCGTTGTCGTCGTCGTCGTCGTCGTCGTTGTTGTATGGTGTTTAGCGTCACCTTGAACATTTTTTCAGTCATATCGATCCGGTGTCTGCTGACACGACGGAGTATCATGTCTCAGACAAATTGTATGGCACCCTACCCAATCATATTACACTGCCACCGAACCGACGACCTTCTGTATGCGAGTGAACGCTCTTTCACTAGACCACGGTCGCGGTATTTTAATGCGTTTCGTCTGCAGGATAATCGTTAATAACTTTACTGTTGTTTTTTTTTAACATTAACAAGCTATGAGTAATTGATAGGTGCAGTACTAACAAAAGATATTTGAACGTATGCGCTGGTACACTGCTGTTATCATGATATTCCATAGCTCCTTAGACTGGAAATTACAGCTGGAAGAAGTGGAGCAGTTGATTTTCTGCTCTCTCTCTCTCTCTCTCTCTCTCTCTCTCTCTCTCTCTCTACCCCTCTCCCTCTCTCTCTCTCTCTCTCTCTCTTTCTCTCTCTTTCTTTCTATATTTCTTTTCATCCATCACCCGTCTTTCTCTCTCTGTCTAGACGTTTACGCCCGGGTAAATATGTAGTTTCAGTTTCGAATCTGAAATATATACGTATTTAATTTTCAGTATTATTTAGAAGAACACAATATCATGTTGTCCGTTGTTTTATTGTTTTCGGAGTTTAACGCCTTTTTCAACACAAAGCAATATACATAATTATGGCATATCCAGTTATAATTGGTTACAACTGACCCTAGAGTAGTTTTTTTTATTTATTTTACATTGATTGTAAAACAATGTCTTACA
>CM055894.1:37116631-37201631 GCA_029582155.1 Panopea generosa | reverse complement strand
ATTTTAAATATTTGATGCCATCCTTTACGTCATCCAAACTTATATAATTAGATAGTTTACATGTATCAATAATTGGGTGCATTTTAGCATCTACCACAACTGATGCTGCGTTTTGTTTTTCAACACCAGAATAAATATGTTCAAAATGTTTTCCCCATTGATCTGTGATATCTGTTATACCTCTATAAATATGTCCACCAAATTTCTGATCGCTGTCAGCGCTCGAGCACGAATGCTTTCTTTTGGAATTAACTAATTTGCAGAATAGAGCACTGCCCACTGTAGCAAGTTATCTATTGCCTCATTTCTTTCTTTAAGTACTGATCAGTAAGTTTACGATGATAGCTACGGATGATTTTTTATATTGTTTTGAAATAAAATTGTCACTGTTTCTTGGTCTCCTTTCTGACAACCATGCCTTACGTTTCTGTCTCATATTTAAGTGCGTATCTTAATTGTCTGATTCCAATATTGTTTTAGATAAGGTCTACACTTAGCACTAGGAATTATGTTTTTGGACACATCTATTATTGATCTAGTATTAACATCATTTAACTTGTCAATATAAATATCTATGCTTTCGGAACTACTAGCTATATTTTAGTGTCTAATATAGATGTCAGATCAGATTCATATAATTCCAACATAGGTTTGCTAATCTGGTGCCATCAACAGCGTCATGTCCTCGACTATCGTAATATTTAAAAAAAAATGAACACGCTGTAAGTGTGTGTTAAAATCTCCCGTTACTACTCTTCCCCGCTCTGAATATGCGTTGTGATTTTCCAAAGCCAAAATAATTGTGATGTATACATACTGTTTATAAAATGTAAATCTTTTTGGTAAAGCCAATGTTCAGGTATACCACAGAAATCTTTATTTCTTTATTTAACAAAGTACTAAGCGGAAATGGCCGAGCGATGTTCGGAATCCAATTGACGAAACGTGGTTATTGATCTAACGTCAATCATCATTCCTACAACTAGTTAGCTAAAGTAATTTTCTTTTACAGTCTCTATCCCTTCCGTAAGAATTTATTTAACCTCTTTTTCATCTTTTACATTTTCTGTCCCATTCTTTGTGAAAATGAGAAAAGATGCGAAAACGAATGAAGGAATGTAAATAATATCCAGAATTCGGAATGAGTCCCATTTTTCAACGAGACAACCACTTTTGCCCTCCATCAGCAGACATTGTGATATTTTTCCAAACAATGTCCAGTCCTAATCCAGACCTATTTTTTTTTTTTTTTTTTTTGAAAAAAAAAGAGACTCACTTTTCTAACCATCGGCATGCCCGGTCTAAGCATTTTATCATATATTTTAAGTACGGATCTACATACTTCCAAACAAACAAACAGCATATATTAAATAGTACACATCATACTTATATATGTGTCGGCGTAAGTGTCCGAAAGAACAGCCACACAGTTCTGTACATTTATATCATAGAAAACACACACATACCAGGACCACATACATATATATGTGGTCGACGTAAGTGTCAGAAAGGACAGTCACACAGTTCTGTGCATTGATATCATAGAAAACACACATATACCAGGGCCACATACATATATATGTGGTCGACGTAAGTGTCCGAAAGGACAGTCACACAGTTCTGTGCATTGATATCATAGAAAACACACACATACCAGGGCCACATACATATATATGTGATCGACTTAAGTGTCAGAAAGGACAGTCACACAGTTTTGTACATTTATATCAAAGAAAACACACACATACCAGGGTCACATACATATATATGTGGTCGACGTAAGTGTCAGAAAGGACATTCACACAGTTCTGTACATTTATACCATAGAAAACACACATATACCAGGGCCACATACATAATTATATATGTGGTCGACGTAAGTGTCCGGAAGGACAGTCACACAGTTCTGTGCATTTATTTCATAAAAAAACACACATATACCAGGGTCACATACATATATATGTGGTCGACGTAAGTGTCAGAAAGGACAGTCACACAGTTCTGTACATTTATATCATAGAAAACACACACATACAAGGACCATATACATATATATGTGATCGACGTAAGTGTCAGAAAGGACCGTCACACAGTTCTGTACATTTATATCAAAGAAAACACACACATACCAGGGTCACATACATATATATGTGGTCGACGTAAGTGTCAGAAAGGACAGTCACACAGTTCTGTACATTGATATCATAGAAAACACACACATACCAGGGCCACATACATATATATGTGATCGACTTAAGTGTCAGAAAGGACAGTCACACAGTTCTGTACATTTATATCAAAGAAAACACACACATACCAGGGTCACATACATATATATGTGGTCGACGTAAGTGTCAGAAAGGACATTCACACAGTTCTGTACATTTATACCATAGAAAACACACATATACCAGGGCCACATACATATATATGTGGTCGACGTAAGTGTCAGAAAGGACAGTCACACAGTTCTGTACATTAATATCATAGAAAACACACATATACCAGGGCCACTTACATATATTTTTGGTCGGCGTATGTGTCAGAAAGGACAGTCACTCAGTTCTGTACATTTATATCATAGAAAACACACACATACCGGGGCCACATACATATATATTTGGTCGACGTATGTGTCAGAAAGGACAGTCACACAGTTCTGTACATTTATATCATAGAAAACACACATATACCAGGGCCACATACATATATATGTGGTCGACGTAAGTGTCAGAAAGGACCGTCACACAGTTCTCTACATTGATATCATAGAGAACACACATATAACAGGGCCACATACATATATATGTGGTCGACGTAAGTGTCAGAAAGGACAGTCACACAGTTCTGTACATTTATATCAAAGAAAACACACACATACCAGGGTCATATACATATATATGTGGTCGGCGTAAGTGTCAGAAAGGACAGTCACACAGTTCTGTGCAATTATATCATAAAACACATATATACCAGGGCCACATACATATATATGTGGTTGGCGTATGTGTCAGAAAGGACAGTCACACAGTTCTGTACATTTATATCATAGAAAACACACATATATATGGGTCACATAAATATATATGTGGTCGGCGTATGTGTCAGAAAGGACAATCACACAGTTATGTGCAATTATATCATAGAAAACACACATATACCAGGGCCACATACATATATATGTGGTCGACGTAAGTGTCAAAAAGGACAGTCACACAGTTCTGTACATTAATATCATAGAAAACACACATATACCAGGGCCACATACATATATATGTGGTCGGCGTATGTGTCAGAAAGGACAGTCACACAGTTCTGTGCATTTATATCATAGAAAACACACACATACCAGGGCCACATACATATATATGTGGTCGGCGTATGTGTCAGAAAGGACAGTCACACAGCTCTGTGCATTTATATCATAGAAAACACACACATACCAGGGCCACATACATATATATGTGATCGACGTAAGTGTCAGAAAGGACAGTCACACAGTTCTGTGCATTTATTTCATAGAAAACACACATATACCAGGGTCACATACATATATATGTGGTCGACGTAAATGTCAGAAAGGACATTCACACAGTTCTGTACATTGATATCATAGAAAACACACATATACCAGGGCCACATACATATATATGTGATCGACGTAAGTGTCAGAAAGGACAGTCACACAGTTCTGTGCATTTATATCATAGAACACACACACATACCAGGGTCACATACATATATATGTGATCGACGTAAGTGTCAAAAAGGACAGTCACACAGTTCTGTGCATTTATATCATAGAAAACACACATAAACTAGGGTCACATACATATATATGTGATCGACTTAAGTGTCAGAAAAGACAGTCACACAGTTCTGTTCATTTATATCATGAAAACACACACATACCAGGGTCACATACATATATATGTGATCGACGTAAGTGTCAGAAAGGACATTCACACAGTTCTGTACATTTATATCAAAGAAAACACACACATACTAGGGTCACATACATATATATGTGATCGACGTATGTGTCAGAAAGGACAGTCACACAGTTCTGTGCATTTATATCATAGAAAACACACACATACCAGGGCCACATACATATATATGTGGTCGGCGTATGTGTCAGAAAGGACAGTCACACAGTTCTGTGCATTTATATCATAGAAAACACACACATACCAGGGCAACATACATATATATGTGATCGACGTAAGTGTCAGAAAGGACAGTCACACAGTTCTGTGCATTTATTTCATAGAAAACACACATATACCAGGGTCACATACATATATATGTGGTCGACGTAAATGTCAGAAAGGACATTCACACAGTTCTGTACATTGATATCATAGAAAACACACATATACCAGGGCCACATACATATATATGTGATCGACGTAAGTGTCAGAAAGGACAGTCACACAGTTCTGTGCATTTATATCATAGAAAACACACACATACCAGGGTCACATACATAAATATGTGATTGACGTAAGTGTCAGAAAGGACATTCACACAGTTCTGTGCATTTATTTCATAGAAAACACACATATACCAGGGTCACATACATATATATGTGGTCGACGTAAGTGTCAGAAAGGACAGTCACACAGTTCTGTACATTGATATCATAGAAAACACACACATACCAGGGCCACATACATATATATGTGGTCGACGTAAGTGTCAGAAAGGACAGTCACACAGTTCTGTTCATTTATATCATAGAACACACACACATACCAGGGTCACATACATATATATGTGATCGACGTAAGTGTCAAAAAGGACAGTCACACAGTTCTGTGCATTTATATCATAGAAAACACACATAAACTAGGGTCACATACATATATATGTGATCGACTTAAGTGTCAGAAAAGACAGTCACACAGTTCTGTTCATTTATATCATGAAAACACACACATACCAGGGTCACATACATATATATGTGATCGACGTTAGTGTCAGAAAGGACAGTCACACAGTTCTGTTCATTTATATCATAGAAAACACACACATACCAGGGTCGCATACATATATATGTGGTCGACGTAAGTGTCAGAAAGGACAGTCACACAGTTCTGTTCATTTATATCATAGAAAACACACACATACCAGGGCCATCAGATACATGCCAGAGAGGACACTCACATCGTGCGTTGTTGTTAAATTTTTAAGCCAATGATCATTTTGTGCCAGCTGTTTTATAGTTTTTGTCGATTTTCTATTGACAAGGTGTTTCTAATCTCACTATATAGGCGACACACGTTTTGATAGAAGGCTTTTACTTTATTATTTCGTATTGCAGGTATAAAAGGTTTTACTCATGCGATGCCAGATGACCGATGAGTGACCACGAGTTTTACAGATGTATTGTGTCCATATAAGCTGGTATACATATACTACCATGGATACTCGACGTAGGTGAACATTTAAGAAGCTGACCATACATGGTTTTAAAAAGTAAGAATCACTTGTTAATTTACAAAACATACCAGCGACTTGGCGAGAATACAACTGTTTTTCTTTGATTTTTTTTTATCATTTTACATCGATTGTGAAACAATTTCTCACAACTAAGACAAATTCCTCGGCATTTGCTTAGTACTGATTTTACACAGGAAGCCTTCGAGCAGGATCTATATAACTTGTGAAAACTTGTTTAACAATCGAAGTAAATTAAATAAGTTTAAATAAGTAATGTTAGAATTGGACAGTAGTGCAGTGGATAGAACGCCATTTTTTAACACCAGATATTGCGAGTTCGATCCCACGCTTGATCTGATAAAAATGGTGAAAATAAAATGCAGTTTAAGCGGTCCCGTCTATTGAATGGTCACGTGTCTTAAGCAGCCCCACAATTGCTATTTCCCATGCCTGTGCGTTCATAGCAACTTCATCTGTATCAAGCAACAATCTGTCTTAAAATGCCACGTTTGCTCTTTTCCTTGACCGGCTGCTTAAGACAGTTTTGGCTGTAAGTGTTACACGTTTTGTCGTATAATGACCACAAACATGCGGAATATGATGTCGTTTAACCATTTACAAGAGTTATGCCCCTTTCTATAGTAGAAACGAAATTAGTCTGTAGAAAGGACTGGGATCTCCCGATCGGGTCCGTTACATGGCAGTGAGTTTGAGCAGGTTGATTGGTCAGTTGCTTCAGGCAAACTTTGAATGACGTCACAGTTTAGTCACGTGAAGCTTTCGGCAGCTATGAATTGTGGGATAGGCATTGAATTCCCTGCTTTTTTTTTTTAATTGCGGGGTAGTAATCAGAGCTCATTCGGGAGAGATCGACTAAAACAAAATTAAGAGTCTGCACACATAGACGGGTCTTCTAATTTCAAATTTAATCTTGCGGATATTAGTTGTCATAAATAAATTGTTTCGAATGAAAATTTTGCAATATTTCCCCGTGTCCTATTAAAATCATATTTACAACTGTAGATAATAAATCAGATACAGTGTCATTAATTGAAACCTTATCAAAATCGTCACGTTTCCCCGCTTTAAATCTCGTTTATGTGCAACATACACTTTATTGTAATCCAGGGAATTCCCCTGAAAACGAAAGTTAACCTTTCCGCCTGAAATATGAATAAATCTTCTTCTTTATGTTTGTTCCGCTAGGTAATTCGAAGAGACTCGCTTCTTTACACAATCATAAATAAAACTGACTTGACAAATTACATAAATGTGGTTAAATCTATAACCAAAATGTTCTGTTTTACGACATCGTTTGTATGCTAGACAAAAAAGATAAAAAAAAATAACAATTCAGTACAAACAAATTTACCATAAATGCCATTTTCATAAGTGGTTTTAATCCGTATGATTGATCTATATCGTGCTTTTGGATGAATTATAGAGTTTCCTTAGTTAATTATTTTTATTGTTTATTTCACTGTATAAAGCTGTGAAATTATAATTGATAATTTCACTGTTTTCAATCATAAAATAAAACGAAAATTATTGGTTTTAGAGAAAGTACATTTACCTCGTGAATACTGAAATTGATATGTTAGTCACGTGACCATATCACTTTGATGCTAAGTCGATAAATACAAATGATATTTCACTTCAACCAGCGTTTAAATTCTCTATGAATATTGTAATTTGACTGTAGTTGTAGTCTTCCAACGGGATTTAAACCTTATTGATGATTATAACTGAAGAAATATGACTAATTTTCATCATGATAATTAATTATATATCACAATTAGAATTTTGAGAATACTTGTTGGTTTTAGCAAGGAATTATAGCGATAATTATACAAGTCCTTGGTTTTGAATCAAATCAAATCAAATCAAATCAAATCAAATCAAATCAAATCAAATCAAATCAAATCAAATAGTGATATATTATTTTTATTCCACCAAGTGATGGTGATTTCAACATTCAAATGCGAAATTTTCATTTTATGATTTAAACGACGAAAATATTACTTTTTATATTATTTTACTTTTTTACAGTAAAATTGTTAAAACTAATCAGTTGAGAAGTAGTTTTATTCTCTATAAACCATAAAGAAAGCATTAAATAAACATCAATTTTGTAGTCTACTTTAGGTGCCGGATTTAATGACCTTTTTAAAGACCAAGTCGCCGAACATTTAATGAAAAATACAGTTAAGTTTCTTATATTATGATTTCGATATTTATTCATTTGATTTCATGATTTTTTTTAAAATTATTTGATTTCAGGCATATATACAAACATTTTATGAATACATCGATCTGCATATAATTACTGTTTAATTGGACAATATACATTTAATATTTGCACAGTTGGGTTTATATAAATAACATGGGTTAATGTAAATAAGCATTTCCAACTTGAGAAGAAAATAAATGTTATGAACCTCGCTTTATTGTATTGTTTTCTTTTTAGAAGGTGCGAGTATTTTATTCACAAATGATAAAAAAGTGAAAGTTATAATTTAGTATCTTAGTATTATAAGTCTGTCTGTCTGTTAAAAAACGAAGTCATGATCTTATCTTTCTCTCTCTCTCTCTCTCTCTCTCTCTCTCTCTCTCTCTCTCTCTCTCTCTCTCTCTCAACCTCAATTTTGGTAAAAACAAACAATTAATATGTTCTATTGCACAGTCAATGGGTTACAGTTCCTTTCAGTGAAATAAACATACATGTATTTCATTAAAGCCGAAATCCGTTCATATTTAACCAGGGTACTTTAATAAAAACGCATTTAATATCTTACTGTTACACTTAGACATTTGGAAGTAAAGAAAATTAAAGGAATATAAACGACAATGTAAAGTGCCAGTCTGTAATATCACGTGCCGGTGACATGTTTAGAAACGTGAGATTAAAGGATTATATACTATACCGACTTTAATTTAACTTGTATTTTATTTCACACATAATGTCAGAATGTATAAAAGAATCCACGTGTGCATGTTCGAGAGTGCAGTAAAGGACACTGGTGGTATAGAAAGAGAGATATTTAAAACACGTTGACATCGTGCCCCATACGGACAAAAAATACTGTGAAAGCATGTCATATTAAGCTGTTGGTTTAGTTTAAACTTATTTATTTTACTTCGATTGTGAAACAAGTTCTAACAACTTAGACAAATCACGCTCGAAGTCTTTCTGGTTAGAACCAGTACTAAGCATATGCGGAGAAGTGTTTTGCTCAAGGACACCACACATAGCCGTGGCGGAGGTTCGGTGTTCTATCCCTGGACCACGAGCTGTTGGTCACGTTTGCGGGGAGAGCAATACCATGTGCGGGCAAAACAATCAGTAATATATATATATAAGAACCGAAGAGTGTCTGATAAAAAATACTAACAACGGTGTCACGGTGCAGCAGTGTCCATAGATAGATAAATGATACAACATGATGCAATTTAACTGCAAATTTCTTTGCTTTAGTAGCAGTGCTTTTCATCATACAACCTGATATGCTTTGCAGTTTGCAGTTTGCAGTACTGGTAATATGAAGAATGCGTGGGTGGTTAAAGGGCAATTTAGACATATTTTTTTTAATGTTTGAAGTTTATTTAATGGAGTTTAACGTCAATTGTTATCTGCAGCAATTGTTGGTTAATGAATGAATCTGAATAAATCTGACCACACGGTCATTTTAGCCGACAAATCTGCTCCTTTTAACGAGAGCTTAGCAACGGGAAGTACGTTTTCGGGCTTTCCTTACACACACGATAATGTTAAATTATAGCTGAACATTATAAAACAATAATTATTTAATTGTTGTCATCAAGGGTATTTCGTTTGACATGTATTCATGTTTATTATGTATTATTTCTAATATAGTCTAACTAGTATAACTAAATTTGGGCCAAATTTCAAACCTTCAAACCGTAAGGTTTAAATTTTGGCTAATCATCCATGACGACATATTCAATCCGTATCAGTACCGGGTGTGTACAGCCTTCGTAAATGTGGAAACTTGGATTTCGCGGAAAAATGCATATTTCTTGCTAATTACTGTTTTCAAAGAGATCAACATTAGTAAGTAGGTTAATTATGATTTTGTCCACGGATTTAATTTAAGTTTTCTCGCTTCACACTATATATTCTTCAAACCAGATATGGTAATTTTGAAGTGTCCTACCTTTCCATTATTTACTATATATAGCTATGCAAAAGTTATAGTAAGATAGGGCCTGTGATTTCATACTGAGCAAGGATAATTAAAGTTCTAGTTAAAAAAATTGTTACACTAAGTGAACCTGTTTTATAATCAAATATGTATCAATACATGTACCAAAAATACGCTAAGTATAACAATTGTTACACTATGTTTTGACACCGCAACCCTTATTGTAACAAAACCGATTTTTGTTACACTAAGGGTTGCGATAAAGATCCTTAGTGTAACAATTGCACTTAAGGTTGCCACATAACCAACTCAGTCACATTATACTGACACCGGACCGACCTTATTAAGAACTATCCTCTCAATGCTGAGCGCCAAGCGAGGAAGCTTCTAGAACCATTTTCAAGTCTTTTGACTTACGAGGCGGACGCTGTGCCACTAGACCACTGCTGCGGTTGACTGAGCGATGGAGAGAAATGGTTAGGGATATTGATATTCGCCAAAAATAACTTGTTATAAAATGATTTCATTTGAGCATTATCTGTATTTAATGAAACAATTCAAATTCAAATCTTACGAAAATAAATCCACAAAAGGACATGCTCGTCCTCGATACCCGAGAACGTTTATCTCATCGAGTGCGTGTCTCGAATTGCCATTTTCACAAAATTGTGTTTGGCAGGTTAAGATTACAAGGTTATGGGCGTGGTACAAGGGTACTTGATAGTGCAGATAAAGTACCTGATTATAACCAGGTAAGACGTACACAAAACATACCAGACAATAATGTCTAACACGTCTAATTTGTGATGGAAATTATTTTCCCCCGAAAGAAAAAACGAAACATATCAACTTTTATATGATATTTTGTTTCACAAAAATTACCCGTTTTTTTTGTCATGATCAATTACATTTAAGGACTGGTCTGAAAATATGAAGGTCTTTTAGAAGAAGATTGATGTGAAAAAGTCTGTGGATATTTTTAGCTTTAATATCTCTGGCCATCTGTCGATTCGAATCCCCACCCTCCTACATTCTCTGTGATAATTCGTCATGTACCTTTTGTGTTTATTCGCGCTTTGATTTTAATAATATATAAATTACATATGCTTGATACCTCTTGAAAGATTGACTCGTTCGAATGTATTCTCTCGTTAAATGGAAGCTTTAGTAACTTTTGATAAACAGTTGATATTATTTTTATTTAAGAATACAGTCGTACTTTATATACGCGGATTCCTTGGTCTAATGGCATAATATCGGACCAGGATCACGGTTGTGTCTGGTGTCATTGGGCAGTACACTTTACCAGCATACTAGTATACTAAGTACTGGTTCTAACCAGGAATATTTCATATTCTAAGCGCTGCCACAGTGGTGAATCATGCCACAGACACATTATATGATACTTCACCCAGTCACACTTTACTTGCACCGGGGTGACCAGGCCTAGATTTACCCTCTAACTGCTGAGCGCCAAGCGAAGAATCTTCAAATACCATCTCAAGTCTTTCGTATGACCCGGTCGGGTATCAAACCAAATACATTCCGCGTGCGAGGCGAAAACTCTACCCCTATAGACCACAACTGCCTAGACACTAAGTTAAGAAGGGAAAAAGAATATTGACGATGAACAACTCGTATGTGTTCCACTAGTCTCCGGTTCCATGTACTCTAATCAAGCATGGATAAATGTTTTCTTTGCCTACTTTTCGGCAGTTTTATCCTCGACTTCGAATTTAAGCCTCAATCAAACATCATGTTTAATTATTAATTGTTACAAACACAGAGACAGGATTTTCCCTGTGTTAGACCTATACTTGGTAACGCGGTGTCTAGTGGCGAAACCTCATCTTCCTTTGAGATTTGAGTTTCGGTGTGCGTTTACAGCGGTGATAAGTTGATTACACAATTGATATTCTTCTCAATTCCGGAGTGAATTAAATAGTTTAACATGGCCGTCTTTCATCGGAAGGCTGACATAGCGACATCTGCCCAGTGCATTATTTTCATGCCAAAATTGTAGACCCCTCTCTCTCTCTCTCTCTCTCTCTCTCTCTCTCTCTCTCTCTCTCTCTCTCTCTCTCTCTCTCTCTCCCTCCCTCTCTCTCTCTCTCTCTCTCTCTCTCTCTCTCTGTCTCTGTCTCTTTCTCTCTCTCTCTCTCTCTCTCCCTCTCTCTCTCTCTCTCTCTCTCTCTCTCTCTTCTCTCTCTCCCGTCTCTCTCTATGCCTGCCTGCCTGCCTGCCTGCCTGCCTGCCTGCCTGCCTGCCTGCCTGCCTGCCTGTCTGTCTGTCTGTCTGTCTGTCTGTCTGTCTGTCTGTCTGTCTGTCTGTCTGTCTGTCTGTCTGTCTGTCTGTCTGTCTGTCTGTCTGTCTGTCTGTCTGTCTGTCTGTCTGTCTGTCTGTCTGTCTGTCTGTCTGTCTGTCTGTCTGTCTGTCTGTTAAATGTTACTAGAACTTGTAAGTATATTGAAATTGTACGTGCGTGCGTGCGTGCGCGCCTGCGCGCGTGCATGGAAGTTCGACGGAATTAAACTTCTAAAAAAGGATATGCATTTTTTTCTAAATTCACAATTGAAAGATAACAACTCTTTCAAAATGTTTCAAATAGTTTGATAGTATGAAAAAATGACCATAAAAAGGGAAAGTATGTCTTTTAATATATAGATATTATAGAATTAATTACCATCGCTATTACGTGACTACCCTGAACGAAAAGTTTCCTGTTTCTAATGCCGAACGAGATTTAAAGAGAGTTGATGTGGATTTAAACCGCCATTGCGATAACAGATAATGTTTGGTCTGGTTTACTCAGTTTAGTTCAATGCTTTTTAAGGGCGCACGTTCACATCGTTATACTTTAAATGCATAATAGTTACTCTCTCCCAGAGACGGCACTATTTGTTTTCCTGCAGCTTGCTGCAGTGCATCCAAGCAACAACAATGATGCCGTATATATAATATGCAAGATTAAGTATTGAAACGAAAGTTTAGGAAAATCAAGCATAAAAAGTGAAACATATATAATATATGCGGAAGATTTTTTTCCTGAGAATTCACGTACGGAATCACCGCTAAACTTTAACGACTTCGAAATTAGCTCATAAGCACATGTACGTTATATGTGACATGTACGCTAATATTTTACATGTACACATGAGAGAAACATGCATGCTTGTACGTTTTATGTGAAATTCCCGCTAATATTTTACATGTACACATGAGAAAAACATGCATGCCTGTACGATATATGTGACATGTACGCTAATATTTTACATGTACACATGAGAGAAACATGCATGCATGTACGTTATATGTGACATGTTAACTAATATTTTACATGTGCACATGAGAGAAACATGCATGCAAGTACGTTATATGTGACATGTACGCTACTATTTTACATGTACACATGAGAGAAACATGCTTGCATGTACGTTTTATGTGACATTCTCGCTACTATTTTACATGTACACATGAAAGGAAACATGCATGCATGTACGTTATATGCGACATGTTCGCTAATATTTCACATGTACACATGAGAGAAACATGCATGCATGTACGTTATATGTAGGATGTACGCTGCTATTTTACATGTATACATGAGAGAAACATGCATGCATGTACGTTATATGTGACATCTTCGCTAATATTTTACATGTACACATGAGAAAAAACATGCATGCATGTCCGTTATATGTGCCATGTACGTACTATTTTACATGTACACATGAGAGAAACATGCATGCATCTACGTTATATGTGACATGTACGCTACTATTTTACATGTACACATGAGAGAAACATGCATGCATGTACGTTATATGTGGCATGTACGCTAATATTTGACATGTACACATGATAGAAACATGCATGCATGTACGTTATATGTGACATCTTCGCTAATATTTTACATGTACACATGAGAAAAACATGCATGCATGTACGTTATATGTGACATGTACGCTAATATTTTACATGTACACATGAGAGAAACATGCATGCATGTACGTTATATGTGACATCTTCGCTAATATTTTACATGTACACATGAGAAAAACATGCATGCATGTACGTTATATGTGACATGTACGCTACTGGTTTACATGTACACATGAGAGAAACATGCATACATGTACGTTATATGTGACATCTTCGCTAATATTTGACATGTACACATGAGAAAAACATGCATGCATGTACGTTATATGTGACATGTACGCTACTATTTTACATGTACACATGAGAGAAATATGCATGCATGTATGTTTTATTTGACATTCTCGCTAGTATTTTACGTGTACACATGAGAGAAACATGCATGCATGTACGTTATATGTGACATGCTCGCTACTATTTCACATGTACACATGTGAGAAACATGTACGCATATACTTCATATATGACATGTACGCAGATGTGACATGTACGTATATACTTTATATGTGACTTGTACGCAGATACTTTATATGTGACATGTACGCAGATAATTTTTTGTGACGTCACGGTACGCAGATGCTTTATATGTGACATGTGCACATATACTTTATATGTGACATGTATGCAGATATTTTATATGTGACATTACGGTACGCAGATGCTTTATATGTGACGTGAACACAGATGCTTTATATGGGACAAGTACGCAGATACTGTATATGGGACATGTACGCGGGCATTTTATATGTAACATGTACGCAGATGCTTTATGTGTGACATGTACGCGAGCACTTTATATGTGACATGTACGCAGATATTTAATATGTGACATGTACGCAGATATTTTATATGTGACATGTACGCAGATGTTTTATATGTGACATGTTCGCGGGCACTTTATATGTGAAATGTACGCAGATATTTTATATGTGACATGTACTCATATACTTTAAATGTGACGTATACGCAGATATTTTATATGTGACATGTATGCAGATACTTTTTTTGGGACATGTACGCAAATGCTTTATATGTGACATGTACGCGGGCACTTTATGTGTGACAGGTACGCAGATATTTAATATGTGACATGCACGCAGATGCTTTATATGTGAAGTGTACGCATATGCCCTATATGAGACAAGTACGCAGACACTTTATATGTGACATGTACGCGGTAACTTTATATGTGACATGCACGCAGATACTTGATATGTGACATGTACGCAGATACTTTATATGTGACGTGGGCGCATATGCTTTATATGTGACATACACGCATATATTTTATATGTGACATCAAGGTACGCAGATACTTTATATGTGATATGTACGCAGATGCATTATATGTGATGTGTACGCAGATTCTTTATTTCTGACGTACACAAGGGTACTCCATACGTAATATGTACGCAGATACTTTATATGTGATATGTACGCAGATGATTTATATGTGACATGTACGCGGGCACTTTATGTGTGACATGTACGCAGATACTTTATATGTGACATGTACGCAGATACATTATATGTGACATGTACACCGATGATTTATATGTGACATGCACGCATGTGCTTTATATGCGACTTATACGCGAATACTTTATATGTGACGTGTACGCATATTCTTTATTTGTGACAGACACAAGGGTACTCAATACTTGATATGTACGCATATACTTTATATGTGACTTGTACGCGGATACTTTATATGTGACGTACACGCAGATTCTGTATTTGTGACGTACGCAAGGTTACTCCATACGTGATATGTGACGCATATACTTTATATATGACATGAACGCGGATACTTTATATGTGACGTACACATGGTTACTCCATACGTGATATGTGACGCATATACTTTATATATGACATGTACGCGGATACTTTATATGTGACGTACACAAGGTTACTCCATACGTGATATGTGACGCATATACTTTGTATGTGACGTTTACGCGGATACTTTGTATGTGACGTACACGCAGATTCTTTATTTGTGTCGTACACAAGGGTACTCCATAAGTGATATATACACATATACTTTATATGTGACATGTTTACGGGTACTTTTATATGTGACATGCACGTGAGGTGAGTACATTATATTTGGGTATTGTATAACTAACATGTATTATTTTTGTAACATAGATAGATATGTTCTTGGTAAATAACAACCAAACATGTGGATACATATTCAATATCGGTGCCAAATACTTTATTATGCTTTTATAAATTGGCGTAGAATGTATGTTCATTTAGCAAGCACTTAGAAACTTTGCCATAAAGCAATATAATTTTATAAGTATTGATTTCATATTGAAAACAGCAATTAAAATCTCTGGAAGTCGTAAATAACACACGCATCGTGTTTACGACAACTGTTTATGGTAAACATTTCTTTGATATTTTATAGCCAAAATTGAAAGTCTATGAACGCCCGAAGAATCTGTGGATTTGTTATGCAGTGTACAAACATGTCGAAATATAACTTGCCAGTCATTATCTTCGAGACCAATTTCGACAATTAATGATCTGAAAATAGATATACTCCGCTTTATTACAGAGGAAAAGGATATTAATTCAGTAATTGCGATTTTGTGAGTTTTTGAAACTGGTATGTTATTCATCAGCGGATCTAGGAATATGGACTAAAATGTGTATAACGGCCCTTTTTCTAAAGATATGGATTTGCTTACACGTGCAGTAACACCGCATTGAACATTAACCGGATATATACGCCCCGCGCTCACTCACCATCCCAAATTATTAAATCCTTAGTGATCCGGCTTGTCTTTGTCTTTTACTCTATTTATCAATCATTTATGCCATAACCGGCTATGGCACAATGTACTTCAATTTCTAATTCCACAAATTCAACTCTGAATCCTGTATACGTAAATACAACGTATCTTCAATGGACGACAGCGCAATGTCGAAATAAATATATCTTCAACGGGCCTCACGACAATGTTGAAATCAATGTTTCTTCAACGGGCCTCTTGACAATGCTGAAATCAATGTATTTTCAACGGGCCTCACGACAATGCTGAAATCAACGTATCTTCAACGGGCCTCACGGCAATGCTGAAATCAATGTATCTTCAAAGGGTCACACGGCAATGCCGAAATAGATATATCTTCCACGGGCCTGACGGCAATGCTGAAATCAACGTATCTTCAATGGGCCTCACGGCAATGCTGAAATCAATGTATCTTCAATGGGTCAGACGACAATGCTGAAATTAATGTATCTCTAATGGGTCACACGGCAATGCTGAAATGGGTAACACGGAATACTGAAATCAATGTATCTTCAATGGACCACACGGCAATGCGGAAATTAAGGTATTTTCAAAGGCCATACGGAAATGCTGAAATCAATGTATCTTCAATGGGTCACACGGCAATGCTGAAATCAATGTATCTTCAATGGACCACACGGCAATGCTGAAGTCAATGTCTCATCAATGGGTCACACGGCAATGCTGAAATCAATGTATCTTCAAAGAGCCACACGGCAATGCTGAAATCAATGTTTCTTCAATGAGCCACACGACAATGTCGAAATAAATGTGTCTTCAATGGATCACACGGCAATGTCGAAATCACTGTATCTTCAATGGGCCACACGGTAATGTTAAAATCAATATGTTTCGATGGGCCACACGGTAATGTTAAAATCAATATGTTTCGATGGGCCACACGCAATGTTGAAATCAATGTATATTCAAAGGGCCACACGGCAATGCTGAAATAAATATATCTTCAAAGAACCACACGCCGATGCTGAAATCAATTTATCTTCAATGGGCCACACGGAAATACTGAAATCAATGTATCTTCAATGGGTCACACGGCAACGTTGAAATCAATGTATATTCAAAGGGCCACACGGCAATGCTGAAATAAATATATCTTCAAAGAACCACACGGCAATGCTGAAATCAAAGTATCTTCAAAGGGCCACGCGGCAATGCTGAAATCAATGAATCTTCAATGGACCTCACGGCAATGCTGAAAACAATGTATCTTCAAAAGGCCACAAATCAATTCTGAATTCAATGAATCTTCAATGGTACTGAAATTAATGTATCTTCAAAGGGCCACGCGTAAATTCTGAATTCAATGAATCTTCAATGGACCTCACGGCAATACTGAAATTAATGTATCTTCAAAGGGCCACGCGTAAATTCTGAATTCAGTGAATCTTCAATAGACCACATGGCATCATATAGATATATAACTTTCAGGAATAGAATTCATTTAATAAAAAAAATATTTTTGAAAATTGCCAAGTGTCCCTTTAAACTTTGAGATACAGGAATATTGGAATTTATGCTCCGTGAACTGCAACATAGAAATAAATTATGAACTTTGATGTAAAGATATAACTGGAGTCGGCCATAGTTAGATGTTTATCTGAACTCTGACTGGTAGAGACATTAAATATTAAATATGTATGTGATTATAATTAAGATTATCAGAATAAATATCAATTAAATATATAATCAATTCAATCTTCGGCATGTTGATTATTTGATAGCAAATTATATTCATTCTATTGTATTCAAAAACAATAGAGCAGTCCTGGTGGGTATACATTTTATAACGTTTAGGGATATTTAAATTTTAAATGACATAATTGTATTACTAGTTTATCAAACTGACTTTGTTATTTTTATGGTAAACGCAATTGACCAATTAACGTCTTTAATATTAATGTATGTACGTTCAAAATATAATAAAATATAACGAATTTTAAAGAGATTATATCAGGACTTTTATTTTTTTGATTTATCTACAAACGTGTTTTCCCATATATTATATCTACATAATACTCATTGACCATTATTGCCAAACTGATGTCTATTTAAACATGCAAAAAGAAAATATTGAAAAGGGGTTTCCTAACTTGGGCTACATCATTGATTTTTGTTCATTATTCTATAGTAAATACAGTTTGCATGCTTGTCATTCCTTGAATGATCTAATCGAAAGAAGTGAAACTTACATTGTATTGTTCCTCAAACTTTCCACAACCAAAATAAGATAATAAAAGTAGGAGGCCATGTAGCATACTAGTAAAATAGATTGTATTTCTCAGTGAGTACACTGTTGGCAAAGTGAAGGTAGACGTCAAAAAGCATGTATTTGTATACCAATTGCTCAGCATCATTTTTTTCTAAATTCGAAATGCTTTCAACATGTTCAAAATACATCAATAATACCATTCAAATAAAAAACAAGGGTTGTCAGGAGACAACAAAGCTCGCCTATGGGATAAAACTCACCACCCATGCAAAGATTGAGATTGGAGGCAAACGCAACTAAACGCAAAAGTTTAACCCGGGTGTCTACAGACGACGCCGACGACAACGTCGGGATCATGGCAATAGGACTCACACCAATATTATCTCCCTTGGGTACTGAGATGAAAGAGGTAGAAATAAAACTTTTGTTTTCTTTTTCTTCTTTTTTCAGGGCTTTGTACTGCAATGGTTTATTTTTTGCTAGCATGAGTTAAATATTTTAGAAATCACCACTTAAATTTTGATGCTGATACCAGCTTTCTGGACAATTCTGTGTCATTTCAGAATTGTTGGTTCGAACCGCATCTAGGGCGAATAGTTGACATACTATTACTCTGGAAATTGATAGGTCTCGCAAAAGCATTGACTCTAATAAAAACAAACCTGGTCAAGGAATGCTTTTTTTCCTTTATAATTGCATACATTAAACCAGTGAAGAATTTGAGCCCAGACACATGCAGCAGATTTCAATTTTTCACTGTGTTTTTGACATAAATGTTACAATGGAGCCCTATGGGAAATGTAATAGTGGTGTGAGACGAATAGCTCTCCTGGACATTCGTCCCGGCGAGCTAAAAAGAGAATTAAAATAAAGAACACGCAGTTTTAAATAAGACAAAACAATGATAACTTATAACTGCCATTATGAGACACGGAAGTAGTTGTGGTATTATGCCTTAATAGACTTTTAAGCCATGTACCGTCGTTATGCGTGAAACTGTCACATTCCTCGTATAAAGTATCTGAGCCAAGCTGGACTGCAACCCATTATATAAGCAGTGAGAGGTCAATGATAGCAAAATGGGGCCAAATCGGAGTTGAACTTTTTGATTTAAATTTCTTCCATAAAATTTTTGGATCGAGCTTGACTCCAACCCAGGACCTCTTCAAGAATGCAAAGCACTTTAGACGACTCGGCCGAAGACCCAACTGGAGCTTTATTAAGGTTTGTGATAAATATGATAAACTTATCAATCTGTCCTCTTGCTTTCCGAAACAAACAAACAAACAAACAAACAAACAAACAAACAAACAAACAAACAAACAATCAAACAAACAAAATATAAAGAATTTCATCCAAAGGAGAGGAAGTACCTTGAACAAAGAGGAATGACATTTCGATCGATGAAGAATTACCTCGATCGATGATGAACAACCTTGAATGATAATGAATGAACTTGATCAATGGTGAATAACCTTGACTGATGACGAATGACCTTGACCGAGGAGGAATTGCCTCGACTGATGAGGATTACCTTGACAAAACTAATTCTCTTGACCACCAAGAGGAATTGCGTGACGCAGGACAATGACCTTGACCGATGATAAATTATTTTGATCGTAAAAGAATAACTTTGACCGAAAAAGAACAACATTGACAAGAGAGGAATGAATTACATTGACTCAGGACAATGACCTTGACCGATGATGAATTATTTTGATCGCAAAAGAATAACTTTGACCGAAGAGAAACGACCTTGACAGAAGAGGAATGACATTAAGGATGATCAACCTCGGCCAGCTTGGAATAATCTAGGGTGATGAGTGAGACCTATTTATATAAAAGACAGACCATTGTCATAAACCTTTAGTATACTTTGGTGTATATATTCATCAGTCTATAGTCAAATTTGTAAAAGGATTTTAACATGCAAATACATTTCTACATCCATTTCAGACTGCGTTTGATGTTTCAAATCAAATTAAAAAAAAGTGTCTCATTTAAAAGACACTTTAGTATGTTTATCATTGGCGACGTAATTTAAAAGCATTCGTCAATTTTAGGATCAGTTTTGTACCGCCGCATACCGTACATGTTTTACATGCACTGTTTATAAGGATTTTTACATTTACGTTTAGGATGTAATGCATTAAGTTATTTTTTTCTTCTTTCCAGTAGATAATTTTGTTTCATATTAAAATGTACAAAAAACATTAAAGAGCTGTAAATAAATTAAATTGTTTGACATTTTCCGTGAGGGTATATCTATTTACTATGAAAGTAAATATTTTCGACCATCCTCTAAAAAAATACACACGTGAGTAGTTATTGGAATATCATGTCATTAAATGTTGTTGTTGTTGTTGTTGTTGTTGTATGGTGTTTAGCGTCGCTTTCAACAATTTTTCAGTCATATCGCGCCGGTGTTTACATGAGACAGTATTTTGAGCGCTGTCACACTGGAGTATCATGCCGCAGACACATGGTATGATACCCCTACAAGTTACATTATACTGACACCGGGCCGACCAGACCTATAACTCTCCTCTAAATGCTGAGCGTCAAGCGAGGAAGCTTCTAGTACCATTTTTAAAGTCTTTGGTATGACCCGGCCGGGGATTGAACCCACGACCTTCCGCATGCGAGGCGGACGCTCTACCACTAGACCACGCCGCGGTTTTTGTCATTTAATGGGATACACGGATTTTGTTTATAGATTTTCAATTTGAACATAACTGTACACCTTTAAAAACACAAGTATGGGTATTGTATCAAATCTAGATATGACATGAATGATCAACCATTGCATACTGCATATTTAGCGTCATTTTATTTGCCATCGAGGGCTAACAGACGATCAGTTAACCTAACCACTGTTTCCTGGGATCCTGAAAGGTTAACCAGTACTTGGGAAACACCCCATCTCCGCAAGTAACTGATAACATTCCCACTTGAGTCAGCGGTGAGAGACGAATGATAATGAGACACAATGTCGTGTATCAATCATCACAGAGACTGTTGCCAGGCGGGGATTCGAACTCACAACCCCTGGATCGAATTACCGATTGAGCTAATCGTGCCCGGTTCAGCAGTCTGAGAAGTAAATCCTTAAAGATTGTATTTGCTACGCAGGCATCTTGCATATTGAATGAGAACTTGACATGATTATAAATTGAAAAAAATTGCGGGGATTCGAGCTCACGCCCCTGGATTGATAGTCAGACGCATTACCGACTGAGCTAATCGGGCTGAGCAAATGATGAACAAAGTAAACACTTGCTTAATTTGTTGTTTTCTTTAATTTTATTCCAAAGTGTCATCACTTTAAAACGCACCTTTAACACATTTATTGCGAAACTTGGATGACCCAAGGGCTGTAAGGTTACATAATATTTCGTATCCGTTGTTGTCCGGTGTAATTGGAATACTAATAAAAAACAACTATCTTACAAAAAAAGTATCTCAATTACTTTTGGCTCGACTGCGAAGTGTATGAATCAATCTCGAGTCCGTTCCCTTGGAAAGACCAGTACTCAGGGCTGTTTTACAAGACGCGATCGATTCAAGTATAGGATCGAACACGCGACCTTTAATATGAGCAGTTACCACTCAATCTAAAACATCACATCACCGTCTCGTATAACAGTAACGGACCATTACGACATAATGCAGGTTCTATCACTTTGTAATATATAGTTTACATGATATTTGTGTATGTCCATATTCTTCCAGATGTGTGTATACGTGTGCATTTTATATATTTAATAGCCCTGGGGTAAACAAATAAACATAATTATGTTTGAGGACATCAAAGGTCGATTGATTTGTTCAAATCAGTTTACAAGACAATACTTCATTATTACCATTTATTTTGATTTATATTGTATATGATATAAATAGTATTATTGCTTTAGTACTAGCAGTATTTAGTAATATGTTTTATTATTAGTATAATTATTACTGTTGTTATTATTATTATTAGTGGTATAATCAGTAGAAATAATAATGATAATAATAATAAAAATAATAATAATAGTAGTAGTAGTAGTAGTAGTAGTAGTAGTAGTAGTAGTAGTAGTAGTAGTAGTGGTAGTAGTAGTAGTAGTAGTAGTAGTAGTAGTAGTAGTAGTAGTAGTAGTAGTTGTAGTAGTAGTAGTAGTTAGCAGTAGCAGTAGCGGTAGCGGTAGCGGTGGCGATAGCGGTGGCGGTAGCGGTGGCAGAGGCAGTGGCAGTGGCAGTGGCAGTGGCAGTAGCAGTAGCAGTAGCAGTAGAAGTAGAAGTAGTAGTAGTAGTAGTAGTAGTAGTAGTAGTAGTAGTAGTAATAGTAGTAGTAGTAGTAGTAGTAGTAGTAGTAGTAGCAGCAGCAGCAGCAGCAGCAGCAGCAGCAGTAGTAGTAGTAGTAGTAGTAGCATCAGTAATAATAGTATTAGTAGTATACCGAAAACGCTATATACAAAATGCTAAAAGCAGCGTAGCTACTTAAAATAGCTATTGCGCAGTCCTACTTTAAATTGTTTAAGTAGTGCAATTAAAAACAAGCAAATGGTCTAAAATGCAGATTGTCCCGTTTATATTTCTTTAAATGTGAGTGCAATATAAATTGAAAAGAGAGTTGACTATTTTATTATTTGTTCAAGGTGTTTCAAAATGTTATAAAATGCTTTTTATAAATAAATGGAACGAACAACTTTTGAAACCCCATTAATTCTGTCAAATTTTGTCTTTGCCTCTAAATATACGACGATTATCACAGCTGATCTGCCCATTGGCAATGCCCCCGAACAGTAACCTTTATGTAAAGTCCTAGTGTGCGGTCAAAATGCGTTCATCCCGATCACCGCTGGAGTTACGTCGCCCCTGTACATGTATGTATATACTATTCATACACTTGTCAAATTAATCACGAAAAGGAAAACCGCAACCATCTCTTATTAGAAGGCAAACATCAGTGTAGGAAGTTACTCACTGTATTGTGAAGGTCTCAGTTTACAGTCGACCTTCTGTTTCGGTTCAAATATTGCACGAAACTGCAAACCGCAGAGACAATTATTTTGGACGTTTATGGCGATAATGCAATGTGGGGTGGCACGGGACATGTTGATTGAGTATGTTGATTAAACGGTCGGTTGGGTTTTATTTTTATGAAATATTGTTTATTTATTACGCAAATAAACATATTGTTGCCTTTAATTGATAGGTTATTGCTTTTAAATTGGACTGAGAGTGCAAGCAGTCTGCTGATTCAAATATATTTGAATTCAGGTTTAATTCGAATTAACGCATTACTGGTCATGACAATGATGATGATGATGATGATGATGATGATGATGATGATGATGATGATGATGATGATGACGACGACGACTTGATGTATAACTTCAGCATGTCTAATTTTGTCAAAATTGTCCTATGTCCCTTTAATGAACAAAGTCGGTCGGGTCAGATAGCCCGAACTCTGATTTCGACTCGACTTAAGTCTCAAGACTTGAGGACAAATCGTTAAAAATCTTAATTGTGATCTATTCAAAGTAAATCGCTGCCAAGAAGTAATAGATGAGACCGCGTCATTCCATTGTGATACAATTTATCAATATACCGAGATAGCAATCTCAGTTTGAAACGCTACCCCGTCCTTTATCGTTACAAAGTATATTTATATATTACGACAATGAAAAAAAATCAAAGAAGAAAAAGAAGAAATATTTGTGTTTGTGAACAACCCTAATGGTAATTATATAGTGCAACTTATCAAAGGTGACAGCAAATGAATTGCATTTCGTTTTAAATTGATTTTAAACGTAAAAATAATTATATGTGGTTTTTTCTGCTAGTATTATTACATTGTACACGGCAAAAAGTATTTCTTTTCACATTATGTATTTGACTGAAATGAATTGTGTTATTTGTTTAGTGGGGGAATGTAAAATATCCACAAACACGGAGATGGCGTCTCCAGGCAACTATAATAACTTGAAAATCCGTATCTGCATCGTTGAGACTATCTGCAGAACTGTCTAGTAGTTCCTGTTATTTTGATTTAGCCATTCATGCAGGTATTGCATAACGCTATCAAATGAGGAGAAAACCGTTCCAATTAGATATAGAAATATGAGTATTGTTGAAAGGGCAATGCATTTTTTTTTTGCAATAACGATAGCTATAACAAAACTTAATATGTTCGCGTGTCCATGGTAACGAGTTAGATGTAACACTAGTAATGCTGCATATGCAATATTGCACATCACACACACACATGCGAAGAGTGCGATTTGGTGACTTTTAAAACGGCAGACCTACGTAGGTATAGTATATAGGTTTCGTTGTTCGATATTCACAATGAAGCTAACCCTAAATATAATCTTATCCACCTTCAATATTGAAGAGTTCCACACTTACGTATCGAAAAAATGAAAACGAATATCAATCTAACGTCCGGCTTCTTATTCGCACTTTAAATCGACATCCCGTATTCGGAGATCGAACCTAGACGAGAAGATAGCGGTAGTACAGTGCCCAAGATACTATTGCATCAAACCCTGTCGATAAAACTCATAATATCAAATCAATCGATCTTTATAAAATGATATTTCGCGTTTTGGTATCGAAACTATAATAGTCTATTTTATAGCGAGTTAACGAAGATTGTTTTTCTTATTATTTTAGACAGCAGTAAGAAATTAGTTTGATTTTTGTTTTTCTACTTTCGATATTTGAGTGTGTAATTCTTCAGTACTGGAGGCTGAAAAAGTTAAGCTTAGGACTTAAGACTAAGCACGAATACCACAATAACAAGTACAACATTATGACGAAATCTTATTTAACTCGCTTAGTAGACTATTTATTCGATTAGTCCTGCTTAGTATGTCGTTGTTGGCACGTTTACTTATATTATGAAACAGTTTATGCATAAATATCGTAAATGAAAGGCACATGCAAAAATGCGTATCAATACTAAATACAAACATTTTGATTGATTGATTGATTGATTGATTGAATGAATGATTGATTGATTGGATATTTAGCGTCATTTTTATACCATTGAGGGCTAACAGACGATAAACATTTTGAACAATATGGTAGTAGAAGTAAGAGTAAATAATGAAGGTTGATTTACTAATTATTCACATATATTGAATAGTTATTATATTTATAATATTTATGCATATATTTGAATATGTTATTTATGGTGAAAAGCTTTGTAATTCTTAAGCCAAAATAAAAAAAAATCTTTTCTGTTATGCAGTCTGTCTTTAATACATTGCTTTAGCGAAGAAACGCCTGCACAATGAAGTGCAAACATTCAATTAACGTTATAATCATTTGTTCAACATTTTTACTGATATATTATTTATAAAATAATTGTTTATTTACTGCGCTAATGTGCCTACTGTTTGGTGAAGTTTAAGCCTATTGTCTGCGCAAACAGGGTTACTACCTGATGAAAAAATATTAAAATACATCAAACTTGCGATTCATTTCAATATTTTATTCTGTCAACCAAGCAGTTATTTTTATTTTTTTTTTAAAAAAAATTTGACTCTTTATTTATTATTGTAAATATCTGACATTTCGCCCTCAAATTTTCAAAAAATAGGTTTCTAAAAAAGAGACAATATGTCTTTTTGTGCGTGCATGTGTGCGTGTGAGTTTGCTTACACGCATGTCAGAACTTGTGCACCGAATGGACGATCAACACTAAGATACGTTTATGGGTCGTTTAAGCACCTATTTCGTAACCGGTTAAAATCAGGTAACAAAACCCCCGCCAAAAACCCTAAATATTGTGTTTATTGTTTAAACAGTAAGATGCACTAAGCTATACGATATCTATGTGTGTACGAGTGTTATATTGCGTATTTCACTGTAATCTGATTGTCTCGAGCACGGGTGCTTTGTGTGAATGTGAAATAAGACTCGGTTAGGAAACGGGACACCACAAGCACACAGAGAAAAATGTTTATGGATGATTTTGGAAGACACCGAGCGTAAATATAGAAATTTTTAAAAATAGAAAAAAAGAATTATTATTTTTAATTGGTGGAGATAGAAAGAATTAAGTTTGTCTCTTCATTTATTTTCATATGAAATCAATTTGCGAACTGCCTAACGACATCTTGCATGTCGCTTAAAGAAAAGTTTCAGCAAATGTTGGCATTTCTCGTCTGCTCGGTATATCCAGATACGTTCAAAGTTCAGCGCAGTGTTGCCGTCCCCAAATTCTGATTTGTGAAATCATTTGCTTTTAATATGAAAGGGCGCAAAGAGTGATAAATAATCTATAGAAGCAGGTATCTTTAGACTGACAACGACAACTAAGTTTCCAACAATCCTGCAATTTGTACAAAAATACATTCTATATTGAAGATGTGCTCATCTATTTCAGAATACTTTGAAGAGCGTGTGATATTAAACTTGTATCAATCAAATGTAAAGGTTAACCGAGTTTTTTCCTTCACAATATAGAGTATGTGTATCATTCACCAAACACACAGCTCATATTTCATTTATTAATTACTATTATCATTTCTGATCAGTTCGGTATCATTGTTTATTATGAGATTGTAACTTTAGAAAAAAAATTAAATACAAAAAAAATCATAATTGTCAAATGACGTAGTCTAATTCATACATAAGTTAAGATGTTTTGCTAATACCAGTGGCGTAGTTTTGGTCAATTTAAAAATAACAGGCCTGGGCATTTTACGGGGGTCTGGGGCTCTCCCCCACCTCACTCCGCAATCTTTTGATACTGAAGTAAATGGCTAATGGTTTATTCTCAAAGGCTGTGTGTGCATTTTCTTCTCTGTAAAACATACCAATTACTTATGGGAATTTCAATTAAATCAGAAAGTGCAGGCCGGGCCTTCAGTGCCTACGTGTAGCTACGCTGGTGAATACAAGTTCAGTACAGTAATTATTATTGAGAAGTTACCTCAAACCCTATTACCAAACTAATAATAAAAGTAATTTCACTCCTCGGGGAGATAATTTACTCCTATAATTGCGGGTTACTGTTTACATACGAGATTTAATCTTTAATTTTAGATTTTTTTTTGCTTTAAATTGGGCCAAAATTATTAACGATACTAGAAATGCTATACCTCTATTTGTTCAATAAGACACAAACTGATTTGGCAAAGTTATAATTGATTTTAAATGAAGATATTTCTCTTGAGAAGACTTTGTGAATTGATTTGTGATTAACAAAAACCTTTAATACGTTTTTATCAATTTTGTTAAAAAAAGAAAGATATATTATCTCTCTGGCATTACGGTTAGTTATGTACCAACAAAGGCGTAATATAGCTATGAATTGATTTCTGTCGGTGTGTGTGAAAGACCCGTTACGTCTCTAAAATGTACTACAACATATACCCAACACTCAAATGTATTTTTCTTCTATATTAGCTGTTAGTGTGCCCTTGAATTGGTATAAAATTATGTCGTATAGATTTTATTGTATTGTACAAATAAGTGTGTAAACTTATATATTTTACATAAATTGTGCAAGTTCTTACAACTCACGCTGAAAGTATGCCTGGGTGGTACCAGTATTAATCATATGCAGATAACGCGTATTCGTCAAGGCTATCACAATTAGCCGTGCCGGAGGAACGAACACAAGAACTCCAGATCTTTGATCTCATATTATACACATAGGTCACACGCTCCACAAGTAAATGAATTTCGAAATGTGTAACAACACAAAACGGAGCCAGAGCAGGCGGTAGTGCAGCGTATAGAGGCCGGGCTTGATCCTAGTCTCGTACAGATAGCCTATAAAAAAAAACAGCAACACCCAGTACTGGTTTTACGAAGGAAACTGACCAGTGATATCTTAATATAATCTTGGCCTTCTGCGGAATCTTAAAACTGTATTATGTTGGCCCGTGGGAGTCTTTAAAACGTTTATATGCCTGGAAAGTGCCAATCATTTATATATTTTATATTATAATATATACAAGATGCAACATAAGGCACTGGTATGCAAAACGTGTGTTTTTTTTTTCGTTTAAGTTCGTGATTACATAAATGTTGATGAAGAAGCAATGATAGATAAGTAACGAGAGAAGCGTACTGTGGTTTGTCTTATTGCGTAAACAGATTATTAATGGTTAAAATACGTTTGATCATTTTTTCTGTGTCTTTCAACAGAGGCTTTCGTTTATGTGTTCTTTATTTTTAAACACGTCATGTACTTAGGTGGGTGTGCTTTTTATGTTTTAATGGAGTTCAACGCTTTTACACCACAGACTGGTTATATATGACGTATTAAAATGTCAACAAAGCATATAAGTTCATTGGTGTATAAACAGTCAAACCTGTATTAAGCAGCCAGTCAATGGAAGGAGCAAAAGTGACATTTTAAGACAGGTTGTTGCTTAATACAGGTTAATTTACTCTGAAAATATAGAAAAGGGAAAAAGCAAATGTGGCTGCTTAAGACAAGTGGCTGTTTAATAGAGGTGACCACTTACATAGGTTTGGCTGTAGTTTATTGTACTAATTTCAAATCAATTGCGACGAGAGCTTAAACCTTATTTGAACCACTCTCGAGTCCGCTTCCTGGGTAGAACCAGTACCGAGCGGTGTTGTTTTAAAGAGACTGGGGATCGTACCCGCAAACCTCTTTCGTGAGAGGCCAACACTATCCACAACACTACCACTCGCTTAGTAGCGGTGTGTTTATGCCTCATAAGTAGGTTACCTTCTTACATCAAAAAGTTGTAGAAGAGCAAATATCTAGTCTTGAATAAAAAGGGCTACATAATAAAATTATAGACTTAACACTGTATTTTGCTTTTTCAGTGAACTATTATGGTAACGGAAGAACACTGTAGCAAAAGACTGTATGCCGGTACTTTCATTCCATAGATCGTGTTTTGGTCTATAAGTGTGACCAAAGTTTGTTTCGTATTGTGTTTTACATAACTGACTTGTATATAACTTGTATACCAATTGACCGAAAGTGATTAAACTAATTCATATCGAATTATTTTAAGTATTGTTACAGCGGGATATGGAATATAAAACAACCTAGAACACAATTTCGACCAAATGACCTTTGGCCAAACATCTCTTTAATCAGCCAAGAGGTTTGGAGGAAGTTATCTCAAGTGTGTGTGGGTAATAACACTACTAACCACGCCCTTGATTTCCTGGATGCCCCCGTGTGCGGGGTGAGGTGGGAGCATAAACAATGTAACGTACGTGTCAGACTGGTAACGATCGACATAGAAATATATATAAAATAAATATAAACACATAAAACAAAGATGTGTTATCATTCTTTCAATCAATTTAATTGATTTACCTACAATTATCAGTGTGTTGCATATCTTGCGTCAATTTATGCCATCAAGGGCTAATAAACGATCAGTTAACCTAACCACTCTTCCATGGGATTCTGGAAGGTTAACCAGTACTCGAAAACACCTCCGCAAGTAACTTATACGTTTCCCACTTTAAATCGGAGGTGAGATAAGAATGACAGCGAGACGCAATTTCACATATCAATCATCACGGAGACTCTGGCTGGACGGGAATTAGAATTCACGATCCTTGGATAGCCATGCGCGCTACCGACTGAGCTAACGGGACCCGGCTACCATAAGCAATGTACATGTATAAATACTGTATGGTATGTTCTTTTCAATCAATCCTATTTCTTATTACTTGTTGATTCCTTTTTACCCTGATTGATACTAACCATATTGACTTTGATTTTGGTACTCACAGCGGAAACGAAACGAGTCATGTTATTTCTTCAATGAGAACATTTACAATATGAACAGTGACGTGAACATTTGCAACATTTACAATTTGAAAGAATTCTGATAAAAACTCTATACCTTCATCCATAACATTTCCTGTCAAATTTTATACAAATCCTTTCCGGTCCCACACCCCGCACCCATTAATCACATGAAATACCTGGGCTGCATTTAGCGCAGTTAAACGTTTGCGAACATTATTTTCCTGGACACTGGCTCAACCTCAAATTAGCTAACAGTACATGATGGTTTTAGGGAACCAGTTGGCAAAAAAACATTGGTGTTGTTTAACTATACAGAACGCCGACAAACAGTTGAATGCATGTATGCTCGGGTGTAACAGAACGTGTGCACTTTTAAATCTTAATTATTGTCTTTTCCATTTAAAACTTCTGTATGAATATTCCACATCTACATGAGCTAGGTGATCTTTATATTGGGCAATACTTGTAAAAATAAATAACAGCGTGGTATCAGCAATAGGATGATCAAACAAATATCAATGACATAGACTCTTATTATTTATTTTAGAATATTATTTAAGAAAAATCTAAAAAAAACACAAAAAAACGTTTTCTTATATACTATCCATAAGTAGATGCTTGTAATTTGTTTTGTTTTGATTGCTTCTTTATACTTGAATGTTCGTGTTATTTTTATGTCATCCAGGGCTTACAGACGATCAGTCAACCATATCACTTTTTCCTGGGATCCCGGAAGGTTAACCAGTACTCGAGCACACCCATATCCGCGGGTAATCAACACTTTCCCGCTTAAATCAGTGGTCGGTGACATGAATGGCAATGAGACAGTGTTGTACATCAATCATCATGTAAAATGGCCGGATGGTCATTCGAACTCCTTGCAACGCCTGAAATGAGATTCAGACGCACTACTGACTGAGCTAACTGGTCCATACTTTATCATGTGTATAAAGAAGACAGGAATATTTCCATTACTTGAATAAAATATCAATTCTGATTCCTTTTCATTAAGTTTAATTTCATACATGAAATAAGGACGTTTACATAAAATGTACGATTCAGCTAACAAGCACCTGTCAACATCTCACATTTTGTGATAATAGTAATGCATATAAATTGTATAATACACTATCTTCCATTGAATATGCCAAAGAATGCCCCTGCAAAGTGGCAAATATTGTTTAAATTTACAGTTCATATTTCGACACCCCGTTTCCGTCAAGGTTAAATGCTATATGCATTGCACTTTTGGCCTTAAACCGGAAACATAAAGGTTTACAGACGAACAGACAGTGCCATACCATATTTTTTGTTTTTTTGTTTTTCTTGTTTTTTGCTCATAAACGGATATTTTCATAAAACTGCGTTTCCTGAGCTAATATTTAAATTCAATTGTAAAACAGGAAATTAACACGCTGCTGGAGATTTTTTTACCTCAACGTGCAACCTGTCGATTTCTTATAATTCTCTAAAATCCTTTTATAAGTGGGTTTCATGGACGTATCCAGGATTTCAGTTTAGAAATAGCGTGCTTAGGGTACGCTACACAAAACTTGAGCGTGGAATCATGTTTTTCAGTAGAAAAACAGTGAATTTTTATTAAAATATGACAGTTTAGTGGGGTCGTGCACTGTTTTTTTAAAGAGTAGATCCTCCATTGGGATTTGAATAAAATTTAAAACATGAGAGCAGAACAATAGTCAATGTAGAACATGAACAGCCTACTAGTATTAATATTTCATTTTAGCTCAGTTACAAAATAATCTCAGACCTTATATCAATTGCTACCAGAAACATACATTCAAGATCCCTGTATATAAGTCATTGTTGTTGCAGTCCGTTACCCGGGTTGATTGCTGTTTTTGTCTCCCCTGCAACCGTCGGCGTAATGGGCCAGTACTTCATCCTCCACACTACCATCACGTTTAAGACCTTGATTTAGACGGAGTTAATGGGTCGTCAATTTAATTTGCCTACACCATATTTGATGGAAACATTATGGTTTTCACTCTGTCGGATGATAAGTAATACAAGAGAATGGCCCAAATCGCTCACCTGCGGCAGAGGAGACAATGCCAAAGTTTTGCAGGTGCTAGAGTATACAAAATTCATATGATGCAATTTTTGTTGATTCAAGGAACGTAACACCCGACAATAATTATCCAATTTGACCTGTTCAAGAACTTGTTCGAGATAGTATGGTCACATAACAACTGTGTAAGTTTAATAAAGATCGATTATAAACTGTGAGTGCTAAATGCACACACGAAATACCTACCATTTTTGACAATTCAAGGGCCATAACTTTGACAATATTTACCCGAATGGCCAGTTCAAGAACGTGTTCAATATATTATGGTTACATAGTTACTGTGTAAGTATGTCGAAGATTAATGAAAACTGCAAGTACTAGATACACACATGGTCAAATAAGAAATTTTTTGACAATTCAAGGGCTAATTATCCGATTTGGCCAGTTCAAGAAAATTGTCCTAGATAATATAGTTATATAGCTACTGTATTAGTTTCAGAAGTATCAAATAAAAACTGCACGTGCTAGAATACACAAAAAGAAACACATTTTTGATGATTCGCAGGCCATAACTGTGAAAACAGTTATCCGATTTGACCAGTTCAAGAACTTGTCCAAGATATTATGGTTATATAACTACTACGTAAGTTTGGTTGACATCACGTGAAAGTTCTAGAGCACTAGAGGTCGAAGTAATGTAATTTTTGACGATTCAAGGGCCGTAACTCAGACACTATTAACCCGATTTGGCCAGTTCAAGAACTTATCCAAGATATTATGATAATATAACAACTGTATAAGTTCGGTGAGAATGAAATGAAAACTGCTGCTGCCAGTGTACACACAATGTTAAATAGTGCAATTTTTGACAATTCAAGGGCCATTACTCGGACATTATTATTCTGATTTAGCCAGTTCAAGAACTTGTTCGAGATATTATGCTTATATAACTACTGTGCAAGTTTGGTGAATATCAAATGAAAAATGCGGGAGCTATATTGCACACAAGATCAAATAATGCATTGCTTAAGTTTCAAAGGTCATAACTCCAACAATAATTCGATTTGGCCAGTTCAAGGCCTTGTCCGAGATATTATGGTTATATAACTACAGGGCAAGTTTGGTTAAATCAAATGAAACATGCTGCTGGAGTGCACACAAGGTCAAATAATGCTTTTTTTATGTTTCAAGGGCCACAACTCATTAAAAACCCAAATGGGACAGTTCAAAAACTTGTCCGAGATATTATGATTTAAAACACAAAAGGTTCAAACACATTACATTCCATGTAAAAGTAATCAGATACCTGTGAAATATGAATGATTAATTTATTCACAACAGCTAGAGGTGATAGGGAGAAAAACACAAAATAAACTCAAGTTTTAATTATTTAACAAATAAACATATCTTTATTTTTTTCAGCACAAAACGTAACGGTAACATATGATATTTCTTTTTTGAACAGGGCAAACTTCGCCACATTCCTAAAAATATGTAATCAACATAGTGCAGATAGTGTACATGCACAATTTAATAGATAAAGGCTTCTACACAAATGCATATTAACAAAGAAGGCGTTTTGACATTTTTGTCTTTCAACTAATGACATTTATTTCTCTTACCTTCCATGTTAAGACCTTACCTAAACTCACCATATACCTTAAGCACATGATCCAACTTTATAACTCAAGTTTATTAATATATATTAAAGTAAAACTGTTTGAAATTGAAAAAAAAACTATATATATTATGTATATATACATAATATACTTGAAGAACCATTATCAAAAGCAATTTGACAGAAAATAAATTACATCTGAGAATCGAATTACAGACACATTATCAAAAGTAATTTAACAGAAGATAGATAACGTCTAAGAATCAAATTTCAAAGTAACCTGTTACACTTATTTCTTAATTTATCAGGTATGTAAAACTTTGAGAATGTATCGGGTTTGTAAAAGTTTTGAGAAAACTTGCATTCTTGATTGATCAATTAAGACGCTGCAGGGCTTTAGGAAATAATCAATTTGTGTTTGTTCTGGGGCATTACATGAGATTCAAATCATCTGACACCATTGCAATGATATATATCTGTAACCTCAGGAAGCTTTTCAGCAACTCGGTCAAATTCAACAACATTTTTAATACAGAAATTATGACCATTATCACTAAATATTGCAATGTGATCATCACTGATGATTTGACCCTTTCATGGTCATATATTATGCACATTTAGTTTTATAAATATCTGAGAGAATGGAGAGGGAGTCCCAAATTTCAGGTGAGATGTATTCTAAATTCATTTTTTCCCATATGTTATAGAGATCCAGTCTTTTTAAAGATTTTGGAAAACTACCAATGATGCTCACAACATCATATTATTATCTGTTTGCAATAATGCCAGTCCTGAATATAGCTGTATTTGTACAAGTGCTAAACAACAAAGGTCAACATGCAGTACATATACCTTTGATGTCTAACTGTATTACTATGTAAGGCTTAATATCTAAAACATAAAAGAATCCCCATCAAATAGCAATACAATTGTTTTATAAATAGTAACAATACATCTGGTGAAAACATACAACCCTGTTTGATTATGCATTACGATTTACAAAAATTATGAATTAAAAATCTTTAAACATAATGATGGGATAGAAAAATGATAACACAATGCAATCTAAATCAGAATCTAATATCCATGCTGTTACGCGACATGAATGCGTATGATCATTAAAGCCTTAATTCCTAATTATTTTCCGGAATCAACTTCACTCTCAATGGATTTCTTTGTATTCAATCATTCAGACCAAAAGCCACATGACTGGAGACCCGTTTGATGTTTTCACTATTAATTTATTTGTAACATTGGTTTCAAGTCGATAAATTTGAATTTAAGATTTGAATATTTTAATCAGACAGACATCCGTGTCTTCTGTAGTATATTACTAGAAAAACAAGCTTAAACTTTTCTACACAAAGTAGCTTATACAGCAGTAACACATGCAATTAAATACCATATTTGGAGATTTTGTTAGTTTCATAATGAAAACACAATATATCAGAATTAAATCTTTTGTATTAACTATATACATGTATATATCCCTAGACCTTATTGGTTGTATAGTTAATTACTTCTCGTCTCTCCAAAGAGCTTAACAAACCTTAACATGCAACTGATTTTCTATGGGAAAATTTCCAGTTTCAGCAGCGCAGAGGGTGGGGGTTCAGTGGTAAGTATATATTTTATCAGCATTTTTATTAAATTTACTTAAAAAATTGAAGCAATTGCAAACTTGTTTATTATTTATTCCATAAATTCCATGAAACCGAGTTGTAAAGGGAGTCTAAAATCATTTTCACCTCGATATTATTCTTAGATTGAAGATTTTAAGTAATTCATTATACTTCAACAGAATCCTCTAAAAATGAATAACTTCATTTTACCATTGTAAGTTTATGTATTTTTTAAGAGGCATTGGGTCGAGTTGGGGATCGATTGAACCAGCAAGCTCTTATGAGAGCAAACAACACTTGATTCACTGTACAACTTTATCCCCACCCTCCATTATTTACAGTGAGTAGAATCTATATTGCTTCACATATATTTCATATCTATAAGCTATTAAAGGCGATTTCAAGTTTAAATTAATATGCATTGAAATTTTGTTTTTTAAGCCTGTTATTCCCTAAAACAAAAGTTATCTGGGTAGCACAACTTACAGGGACATTTAGGCCACCCTTAATTTTTTTTATTTGCTATGCTACGACCTGGTTATTTTCATGTGGTAAGTAGGTAGGTAGGTAAAAATATTTTTATTAGACTTTAATTTTTTAGTGTCATTTTGACCCAAAAATGGTCAGAAATCATGAAAAAAACCAACATAAAATGCTTACAAAGTCAATACTGTTTAGGTAGCTGCATTATGAGTGAGCAGGTAGGAGCACGGCAAACAAACTTTTTTTTAAGAATGGCCTTATTTTAAACTTTAGAAAGGTATCATCACCAACAGAATAACAGATTCACTCAGAGCATACAAAAAAACAAAAAACAATTGTCTTACATACAGACATCTCTAAATATACAAAGTAATACATAACGATGGATATATCATGATAAATGACGAAGACGAGGGAGAAATAATGACAATGTTCTGGAATGATTCAAGTAAGTAACTCTACTACTTATTCTTGCATTTGTATAACACGAATGGTGTAACCAGTGTGTAGAAAATGAGATAATATCATTCTCAGATATATTCCTGGTCCAGTGCACAAAGCTTGTAGTTGCGTTTTCTCATAAAAAAGAATCTATAGAGACCCTATCGTATTATACCTCTTTCAACAACTTTAAACAGGGCGAGCCATACAGACTTCAAGGAAGAACTTCAGGGCATGCAAAGTAATAAAAATGATCAATGTCATAAAATAATAGTTGCTGTTGCTCCAGTTATAATTTTCACACCTTTCTACAAAGATTGTAAACTGCGTAATTTCACACCTCTGCGTTACAATAACAGTTAAATTAAATGCATCTACAATACAATATGGAAGCTTGTTTATAAAAATAATAAATAAAATTACCACAGCATGAAATAGTATGCGAAATTGTCTCTAATGTTATCTTAAACATCAATAAATGTCATCTTATAATCTGTTATCGGGAACAATTAACAAAAGAAACCCATAATTGCATGAAACTGATGTTCAGTTTAATATAAAACCACGACTTTTCTTTCCTTTTGAACAAGTTTAAATACAATACAGCATGCGATATGTATTTAGCCTTTTTTTAAATCTCCTTATAATAACTTAGTTACAGGGAGTGCATGTATGAAAAGATTTGTTTTCTTAGTTACACTATTTACAATATTGTTTGTGGCAAATCCATAACACCAATATTCTAAATAACAAAATGTGACATCTCTCAGACAACACAATTCTGAACAGAAAACTTCTGTTTATAGATAACAGCCCTTTAAATTCAAAATTGGAACTCAATTTTAAAGGATTCGCACATACCCCTGTCCTTATCCATTTATTAGCACTAGCTTTACAATACCAGGTAGGGAAATTTCAAAAACCAATCCAATAACACTGAACCACTTGACCATACTAAATTAGTTTCACAAGTGTAAAGTAAGGCCACAATAAATTAATTCCTGGTTTATTTCCAAACAGGGGCGAAAGGTGCCATTTTATTTTTTAGATGTAAAACAATTTGTCATATTAGGGTGCAAAATGGAAAAGTAACACAATATAAGAGATCAAAAGGTTTAAAATGCAGCGCTGTTTTGGCAAATTACAATTCTGGTTGACCAAAAAAATATTCTGGGATTCGGACGACCATAAAATACGTTGGGTGGCGATTTAAAAAAAATCAAGCGGGCTGGGATAAATTTAGGTATTAATTTATTATGGCCTAACCACCCAAAAATATATCGAGATTGAGTGACATGTCTGAAGAGAGATATATTAATATATACAGGCTACAGAAATCATGATATTTGGCAACTTTATACACATCCTCAACGCACCTTGCAACATAGAAACTGTTGATAGGCAATATGATATGTATCTTATAAAACAGCACAATATGCTATTCATTACGTAATATATACAGAATATTGTCTGAAAAATGCAAAAACTTTGAATTTATAATATAAGCATTACGCATATATTAATTCCCTATTCATAGCACTCGCTTAAATTGCATCGTTTAATCATCTCACTGCAATGTTGGTCATCACAATCTTCATCAATAGCACTTATCTATAAAACGACATTAGCACTTAATCACCACTTTCAACAAAGATAATACTAGCACATTAAACTCTGAATCGAAACTTACCATAATATTTGTTATAGTTAACAGCTTACATAATTTATGATATATGAAGGCAGGTGAACATTTGTTTTTACCCATGCTATTTCATTATGCTCAGAAATTTTGAACTTTTCTGTTTCAAGTATCACTAAATGCTTCACGAAACTTCATTTCCTGTCGTTTTTCCGTTTTTTATTTATATCTTCCTCCATTGTGTAGTTTCTAGGCACTAAGAACACGTCTCCGTCACTTGACTGTTGTAACGAATACCGAGATGGGTCATAAGGCTGGCCATGCTCATCGCGCAGCGAGTGGAAAATCTCAGAGTACAAGTTCCCTAACTTTTCCTTCATCTCCCGAGTGTTTTTATCCATGAGATGACGCTCATGCATGAGTTTGTCTCGCATTTTCTCTAGCGTTGTCATTTCATCTTCTAAATGTTCTAACACCCCTAACTTCCTTTTACGGCAATTCTGGGCCGCCACCTTATTTTTCCCCCTCCTTCGTATGTCTCTGATCAGCTGTAGCTGTTGATCATTCAACTTATGCCGTGTGAGCATGTCATTAAACTCTTCCACAGGAGAACTGACGATTTGGTCGAGAGTGAATGGGATTTTCAACTCGTTAATTTTCTTCCTGTCTTTGGATTGTGGACCTTTGTGCCTGCCCTCTTTATTATTGTTAAAAATATGTCTCTTGATGTCTTTGGGATCTGCGCCAGGTTTGAGCGGGTATGAATGATTGTGATTGATATGTCCATTATTTGGTGAACCAATATGGCCACCGCCGCCACCACCGTGGCCGTACTGATTTGTGTCGTTGGATGAGGAACTGAAGTTGGAGCTGTTACTATCCCCACAACTGTAGCTACACGAGCGGCCATACTTGTAGTCGTCAGGGTCGTATTTGGATGTTTTGGAAAAGGAAGATCCATCATGACCACCGGTGGCACCCTCCATTCCGTCAAATGGTGACATTGCTCCATCACTGAAGTCATTCTGTGAAAACACAAAACAAACATGAGTTTTAATTAAAACAGAATGTAGTGAAAATTCAAGGAAAAATGGAAGAAAATCCTATCAGAGGACCAAGACCCGACCATATGAAGCCTGTCTCACAACAACTGCTAAAAAACTTAAAACAAATTTCTGTATCAAATATCCCATAGCTCAGTCAAAATGACAATAAAGTTAAACAACTCATCTCTCAAGAGTGCCCTGTATGGAAGTGAGATGTGTGAAGAATCACAGGTAAGTGATATACAAGCTGGAGCATGCTCACACATGTTCTAAAGCTTTACTTAGTCTTCAGTTTGATTTAAAACATGTGATACTCAGAAACAATGGATATATATTGATACTAGATATACAGTCAAACCTGTGCAAGTGGTCACCTCTATTAAGCAGCCACTTGTCTTAGGCAGTCATATTTGCTACTTCTGATTTCTATGCTTTCAGAAGCAAATGAACCTGTATTAAGCAACAACCTGTATTAAAAGGCCACTCTTACCCCATCCCTCAACTGGCTGCTTAAGACAGGTTTAACTGTACTATGAATCAGTTCATACGCGGATATACTTCATTCCTGATACAATCTTAAGCTATTAAATATTATTCACAGATGAACAAGACAAAGAATGAATATAAACTACATATCTTGTATATGTAGATAAAGAACAGGTAAAAAATGAAATTGACTATTTAAATAAGAACTAAAGATGCCAATTACATTCACTTTGTGTCATTCACTGAACGTAAGTTTGCTTACCATTTCGGGTGATCCAGCACTCTGGCTTCCCATGGAGACGGCGGAGTCACTGCTGCCGTCATCACTGCAGCTGCTTGAAGGTGTCCTAGTCATACCTGTTAGAAGAGTACAAGAAAGTTTTGTACGTTTAAGTGCTTGATATAAATTGAGTTACATGGTATAAATTCAGTAGCATATGCTCTTTACTTGATGTAAATTGAGTTTCATACATTGTCTGTAATTGCGCTTGGTATAAATTGAATTTCATATGTCCACATACTTAGTATAAATCACCCATAATAATTTAATATTGGAAACAAAAAAATTACTATAGACAATGAAAATTAAAACCCATGAATTGGGTTATGATAGAAAAGAATGTTTGAAGACAAAAAGGATATTAAAGGGGGTGAAGTCAGAAAGAAAATAAACTGGGTCTGAAGATGAAGAGAACAGTGATTGAAGACAGAAAGGATTACTTATGAATAAAAAAGAGGATGGGAAGACAAAGTGTGTGACGTTTGAACACAAGAAAAATGTCTGGAGACAAACTGTAAGCCTTCAAGAACAAAGAGTTACTCACCATCATTGAGTTCCATTTCTGCAAAATTTATTTCATCGAGTTCATCCTCTGTAATGAGGTCAGGCAGAAGTTCATCAACCTCCTCCAGAGGCTCCGTTTGATTCAGGTCGGTGGTGATATTGGGGAACAAGAAGTCACCACATGGTTCCCACTCCAGGGGATTCATGCTACTGCCATTTGGTATACTAGAATTGAAGTTCTGGCCAGGCGACATCATTCCTGTGCTGAGGGGAGGCGAGCGATGTCTCTGTGATACTAAACCTGCATGTGTATAAAAATACATCAGACTACTTGAAAGCTATTAATAAGTTTTGAAATATCTCCATTTTACATGAAGTTTTTAAAAATTATGTTAAAAGGTGGTGAATCCATGTGACATAATGGTTTGGAGTGGTGCAAAAAATCGGAGAAAAATACCAGCTTCAGGTGACAAGAAAACTCCTCAAAACTAAGACGAAAGCTGTTCCTGTACAGAGATTGGTGCTATCAAGGGGCCATGCTAAACTTGTATATTTTGCAAAAAGTTAACTGCATATTTTAGTAAATTGCACCACTTCATAGCATTACATCACATGGGTTCACAACCGTGTTTTATATATAGTCAAAATACAGTAATTTTAATAAAGAGCTATTTATTACTTAAATCTTTTTATTGTTGTTTTACATAGTTTAGTAGCTTTGGTGGCGTAAATTGAATAACCATGTTAATATCAATATGAGATGAATAAAAACTAGAAAATCAGTTGTATTTAAAAAAAAAAAAAAAAAATTTACTTCTGTGGATGAAATTGGTGATGTTTTATATGTACCTGTATTATTGAATGTAATGTTTCCATTCATTGGTGCTGGGGTGGGCATTGAAGCATTCTGGATCAGAATGGAGCTCGTGTTATCCAAGGCAGACATGCCAGGGTTATGAATGGAGTTGTCAAGGTTAGACATGTTGGCATTGTGTACAGAGTTGTTCATCATCATTCCAGCGCTGACAGACTGACTCTCGTTGTTTGGTCGCGTCTGGTTTGGTGGAAGGTCGAGGATGTTTACCAGGTCCTGCCACGTGGCTTCCAGGCTGCTCTGACGCGGGTAGTTGGCCTGCTGAGGCTGCTGCTGAGGCGGTTGTTGCTGCTGCTGCACATTCTAATAAAATAAAAAACATTAATGAGAACAATGATTAATTTGATGAGAGCAGATAGATTGCTCTCATTTACATATAACCATGTTTGTGTGTGCATTATTTACTACCTAAAGTTTCATAACTAAGAAATTATTCACTGGTTTTATCTTAACCTGCAGTGAGTAGGTAGAAGTAAAATTTTTTTTTTTTTAAGAATGGTAGTTTCATACCTGCAACTGAGAGTAGTTTTGCTGGGATTGGTTGTAGTTTTGATTGTTGTTATACTGTGTCTGCTGTGTTTGGGCATAGCTGTTCACATTTAGCATGTTCACATTGGACTGCTGAGGCCGGTACCCGGTCACCGCTGAACTGTTCTGTCCATACTGGTCAGCACCATACATCTAGTGGGAGAATAGAAAAACGTGAACCACGGCATTGTTAAGTTTTATCACATCCAAATTCTTTATTTTGGTAAGTCAAGAACATTTATTTTTCGTTCATTCAGATGTATGTATGTATGTCATATATAAGTAATATGTGGCATTCATTTTACTGGTGGAGGAAGACCTTCAAATTCATTCATGTAGGACCACTGTCCTTCCATAAGCAACTGGTACAATGTCTTGCACAAAGTGTTTGAACCTAGCTGGGCTCAAACCTAATACCTCAACAGTAAACTATTTGAAGCTATTTATTACTTATTTGACAGAAAAATCCCATAAAGTCTTGTTAAAGAAGCTTACCTGTGATGATTGTGGATGGATGGGTTGAGACCCCTGGTACTGTGGGGGCATATGATTCCCCGGGGGTGGAACCCCAGGGTAGTTATTGCTGTGTGTCTGCTGGATCTCATCGCTCAGTAGTGGCATGTTGTCAAAGTTGGACAAGAACTGTAAAAATATTGTTGACTGCTTGGTAAGTACACACATAATCAAAGGCTGCATTACACCAGGATGCATAGTTTTAATTACACCAGGATGCGTAGTTTTAATTATAAGAGAAAAAGTATTTTGTCTGTAGTTTTTGCAACCCTATGCAGGGTGGTAGTATAGTGAATAGTGTTAGCTGCTCATGTCAGATGTTGCGGGTTTGATCTCAAGCTCAACCTGATGCTTCTTAAAAAAAACAAGACTCGGTACTGGTTCTACCCAAAAAGCCAACTCGAGAGTGAATTTCTTTGCAATTCAGCTAAAATAAATGAGTATAATCTATGCCGATTGATGAAATAAATTATGGTTTTATTTATCAATTGTAAAAACAGAACCTGTACAAGATGCTGTTGATGAAGATTGGGGCATCTACATGTATGTTATCTAGATATGGGAAGAAAGGAAAGAACAATGAAGAAATCTAATTTGTTTTCATTTAACACTTTATACAGTTGATGATATTTCCCAACACTCACCTGTTCTCCCTCAGGGACAACGGTCGTCAAGTCCGGGGCCGGTGGAGGAGGCGGAACTCTATTGCCACCCAGAGGCACCCATTCACCTGAAGTAAAAATAAGGGCATGATAGGCAAGGATTTAAACCATTTTGTTTATAAGTATATTTAGCATAATTTTTATGCCACTGAGAGCTATTAACAGATCAGTTAACCTAACCATTCTTCCCTGGGATCCAGGAATAGCTAACCAGTACTTTAGAAAGTTCATCACTGCAAGTAATAACTTTCCCACTTGAATCAGCGGTGAGAGATGAATGGCAATCAGATGCAACGCTGTGTATTAATCCTCATGGACACGGTGGCTGGGTGGGGATTTGAACACACAACCTATGGATTGTTAGTCAGACTGGCTACCGACCGAACTAACTGGATCTGGCCACAGTACACCTCATGTATACCGTATATCGTCGGCCATAAGGCGAGTCGGGCCATAAGTCGAGGGGACTTTTTGACCTTCAGATCTCAGTTTTTTGCATTGACCCTTCCTTAAGTCGACCCAGAATTTTCGAAAAGGAAGTGGGTGAGATTTGGGTCACCTAAATATTAAAATTCCTACAGTAGCGATTGCCTGCACTCACAACTGACCTTACGCATGTATACGTTCATGTACCGTTATCGAATCAACGGCAAATATGCAGCCGACAAACAAATGCAGTCTTCTGTTGAATATTTGGTATATTCTGTAATCCGTGGATAAGTGTCACCACATATGTGGGAATGCAAATTGCAATAATCGGTTACTTCTGACCCAAATATCCCAAGGCAATTTTCGGCATATATGTTTACACCCCGTGTAGGCAACGCAATCGTTCGGCTGACCAAGATCAAGGTTTCCCTTGCATAGAGTTAAAACATCAAGCGTCTAATTGAAACCGATCATTTTTTTCAACTGTCAATCAGAGTTTTCCATGAACAAAGTAACTTTCCACGTATGACGTAATCATCCTTTGTGTTTGCGAGATGCATAGTTGATTGACAAGAGTGTAATTCAATTCTGCACTTTGGTGTCATTGTTCATATAGACTGTTGCTGAAACTGAAATTCGACGTTCAAAACTTCAGTAGGAGCTGACCGTTGGTAAAAAAAATCATCACTCGGGACTAGGACGGGGCCATAAGTCGAGTAGGGATTCAGAGAGTGATTTTGGAGTCTGAAAAATTCGACTTATGGCCGACGATATACGGTATGTGCATCTTTATCATGTACGTGTACTGGCACAATGGGATTGAATAAATTTTAATTCATACTGCAAATTAACATCACTGCCAGGGCATTTTTAACCTTATTAAACAAAGGCTGACATTCAGTGGCTTCCCAATTAAAAAAAAAGTTTTTTCCCCAATAAAGGCCAAATAATTCCCAAAATGAGAATTTATACCTTTTGTTATATTAGGGGTTAAAAAACTAAAAAGACAACAACTGGATATGACATATTATTGTAATATCTGATAATTATTGGTTAGAAGATGACCTTGACAGTGTTACACTTTATTTTCCAGTTTGCTAAGCCTTAAAAAAAAATATCCCCAATTTCCCTTCAAACGTGCTATTTTTTCATAATCCCGAATCTGAAAGGTTTAGGCCTCTTCCCAATTTCCAGAAAAATACTGACTGCAATGATAAATAACTGCTGCAAAGTATTGGAAGAAACATGAATAACTATTAAAATGTTTATATAATTAGCACCAAATATAACATAAAACTAATCAAAAAGGAAGGTAATGGTTGATTCCGTCCTTGCAGTTTATCTTATTTGTGAGAAATTTGTTAATACACAGATCGTCATTTTCCGTTTTATTTGTCAATGTTTTAGCATAACCTGTTACTGTCAGCTGAGTAACTTTATCGCTGGATGCAATTTAGTCTTCAGTCAACAAAATGTTGAATCTTACACTACAGTGACAAAATACAAAATAGGTTATTGAACAGAATATCCATAATAAATGATGCTTGATATAAATGTGCAGTTTTATGCCAAGATCAAAAATATATCGGCGATACTGGTGAGGCCTCTTTCAGACAGTAAGAAAAGATACCATGACTCAATTACCCAATCTTTTACCTAACCAACAATGCCGTTTTTTTCTATCCACGATTAAAATACGAAACGACATCAGATTACCAGACATGATTTTATAATGTCAAGTTTTTGATGAAATATATCTTTTACCATTGTTAAATCAACTGTCAGTCTTAATTTTCTTATTGCATGCAAATTGGAAATTTATATATAATAAGTAAAAAAAAATTTTTTTTTTTATAAACTCTCAGATTACATTTTCTTTACCAAACCACATGTTGAAATGAAAATATTTGTAATGGGTCACATTTCCTAAGACATCCAGTCTTGCCACTAAACAGAAGTTTAATATTTGGAAATGTTTGATTCGCATAAAAAACAAATATTACAAATATACAAATGTTAGATTTCACAAATTCATTTTTTTAACATAAAGAAAATTTAAGCTATTTCATACCCAAGAACCTTTTATACACTGTAAAATGTCCAGTGTCAGGTTGGTAGATCTATGTTTTTCATTCAGAACATAGATCTACATGTTGTATAATTATCATCACAATGAGCTGAATTTTCTACACTATTTCAAGTAGCATTTGTTGATAAAAATAGTCAATTTCATTTACCATAATGCAGTACATTTGTTGTTTTTTTTCTCAAAATATATTTTTTTAAAACTGATTCTTTATTACAATATTGGCATACGGGCATCTATTTCAACATACGATGTTCCTGCTTAAAAATGCAATACCTTTTATGACTTTTAAAATGAGTTCTACGACTGCACAACAATATATTGGTTTCAAGCTGAATTTGGATGATCATTCATATTTAAGTTACAAATGATAATTAAATGCTTAACATTGATTTTTAAACCATTTGTATTTTATTTAAAGGGAATATATGTACAAGGAAAAAAGGTATAAATGTCTTAAAAATAAAATATTAATTAAAACGACTTAAAAGCATCTCATTATCATTAATAAATAAAATCCGAATGGTTTGGCATGTCAAATACACCACTAGTGTAAAGATGTATAACAGATCAAATTGAAATCAAAACTCACTTGTAATGTCACAAAATATGTTGCACTTTTAAGTGGGAAATCTATTTTAGTCTAACCTAAGTGCGTAGTCCAACTTTCCCAAGCAATAAAACTGGATATGCTATTTATAACCCATTATACACTGAAAATGGCATTAAACACCATTTTATAATTGTCTATTTTACAGGCTTCTCTACAGGCCAGTTTATCACAGGGGTACCCCAGCGCTTGACTATCAGAATGGTATTCCCCCTGCGCTTGAACTCATTAACAAAATTTTGCAAAAGCTTACATTCCTCTCATTCATTATTTTTTTGCATATCTTTTCTCATTTTAATGCCTTAAATGAAATATACTAAATATGATGACTAACTAACTGATTAATACAAGATTTCCTAATGCAATATATTTCAATGAGTGCCTTTCACTGCACTTGAAAAGGTGTTGAAGGTGTTTAGCACCCTTACCCCAGCGGTTGCATTGCTTCCTGTGGAGAACCCTGCATTTATGGTCATATCTTTATTACTGAGCGTGGAATAATTTTTACCAATTGGGGATCCAAAGCTCTTTTGTCTTTATCTAAAACTCATTCAACAGGTATTTAATATCGAAAAAATAATGTTATTAAATACCGACAGCCAGACAAATATAGCAACTCGGCAGTAGTCATTTCCTATTTTAGACTGTTTCTAAATATGCTCACGAACTGATTGTTTTCAATCAATAGTAAGGGATGCAATGAAATATTTTCATAAATTTCACTGTGAGTGAGATGCAGAGCTGTGTGAGAAAGGCCAGATTGAGATAGACAACAATCTGCCGCTCCATCTCCAAGACAGCAATGCAGATATGGATTATAGATAGATGTATTGATATGTATGCATGTATGCATTGATAAATAGCTGTCAGCTAGTGTCAAGCAAGACAGATCGTCTACAGCTGGTCACATACTTTCTTTAGTAACATGTTGTTCTTACTGTTGTTGCTAAACTGTATTAAACAATACCATTTACCGAGTTCACATACGCTATTTACTGGGCTTTCACATTAAGAAGTTTTATATGATTGCATTAACATTTATGGGAAAATGGAGAACCATGTATCAGGTGGTCAAGAGTACAAAATCTGCAATATCATTGTAAAACCACTGTCATGTCATGTCCAAGATGGCCATTACCACGCTTGTCCATCTATCTATCTTAAGGCACATTTTGTTATATATATGGTTTCATTCTAAATTTGGATTGGTCAGAAAACTTCCAGCAATAAAGTGTGTTTTTGGCAATGTTATTTTTCTAACAGGGTAAACACACTAAGGTCATAAATTATGTTAAAAAGGGATGGTGATGTAGTTTATAAGACCTAAATTCACACTTTTAAATATGTGCATAATGTAAAGAAACATCGGATACGATGAATGCGGTTAAATGTCATTTTTTTTACACAGTACAGGTTATATACAGCACCCAGATAAAAATTATATCAGCATAGGAAGACAGTCAGATTCCAACTCTGGGTAGAACCATTAGCCATCTGCAAGTGGCTCGTATTTTAAACTTTCTTACAGTTTGAGCTGGGCTCCAACTCATAACCTGGATGGCAAGGAGCCAATGATCTTGAGATACCACCCAAGACCACAGGTTCCACCATGGAGGATTCTCAAACAAGATATAAAAATTCTCATAAAATTACGAAACAACATTATTGAGATGCTTTCAATTGGTTTATTCCTACAATTGCATGAAGGTTTGATACATATCTTAAAATAACACCATATAAAGAAGTTTTTAATTGGGACATTCACTGTTTAATAACAATAAATGGATCAGTCTTATCTCAGTAAATTATTACGTTTTTAATTGGGACAATCACTGTTTAATAACAATAAATGGATCATTGCCTTATCTCAATTAACTATTACGCAACTTTTATTATCCTCCACACAATAAGATAGAGAAATGCCAGATATCAAGGGAGCTAACTTTGTTAATGTAAGAAAGCTGCTTGCGGCATAAAGTACAGGAATAGTGGCAGAGATGATTCGAAGCACTGGACCATTAGTTTGGTTCTTACAACTTAAGCAAATCTTGCTTGATGTCTTTCTGTGTAGAACTAGTACTAGGTTAAGGTGTCTTGCTCAAGAATGCAACACATGGTCATGGAGGTGATGCTCTACCGCTGGACCATGCACTCTACACTAAGAACCAGTCTTAACACATGCAGTTATAGTGTCTCAAGGATGCAAGACATGGCCACAGATGGAAAATATGATTTTTCACATATTAATGGGGCACAAGTCTATAACACCAAAACTCACAACCCCAAAATTCAAACTAATATTAAATTAGTCTGTTTTGTCATTATAAACTTTGTTTTAGAATTTCAAATGATTTGTTTCAGGCATTCTTAAGTTATTGCACAGAAACCAAAGTGTAAAAGACAGACCCAAATTAGTGCCTCCCGTTTTTCGCAAAGCAGGGGATGGGGGACAAAAAAAATACCAATGAATTCATAATAGCAAAGACGAAGCAGTTCAAAATGACTATGTAACAAGGAGGGCACCAAAGTGTGAGATCTTGGTTTTCCAAAATGTACAAGAGACTGTGTCTCTATACATTCACTAGACCTTCTAGATGAGTCTACTACTAACAATTGCAGTCATTGTTAGTTTTGTATTAACTGTTTGATATTTACTACCACTGAGACAATTTATCAAATGTGTCTCCAACAGAAGCCAACTTTTTATGTGTCAAATAAGTCATCTCAGATTCGGTATATTTATAATAATGTCAGTGTGTCATGTACATTTGCGTAAAGCTATACGCTATGACTTCATAATTGTAAGATTTTAAAGATTAATGGAAATGTGTTGAAATCTGAGTAGGCCGAAATCTATAGTTTTTACTTTTTAGGGGAATCAATTTCATTTTAATGCGTCTTTACGTTAATACATGCACTACTTTCAGTTTGAAACGATACAAGATGCAGTGTGTACAGGTAGAGGTGATTTTTCGGTTTCAATTTAATGTTAACGTACTTGACTGCCTGGTGATTAATACTGTGTGAGGGGGATTTTTCAACAAACCCAGCCTATACTGCTCAGTGCGACATGGGGAGGATCATATTTCCACGCTGATAATATCTTGTGTACAGAAATAAACCCCAGATATCAGCGGCATTATGATCATGCCTACACAACAACCAACAGTTTGTTTCAGTCACCTACCTCCTAACCACAACAGCTAGTTTAATGGGTTCTACACCGTCGTCAATTCGTATTGCCTTACAACCTTTCTGCCTTTTCAAATTAATTTCCTCGAGTTTTTTAACATTCAGAATAAATCCTATGAAACTTTATTTTCTTTAAAAGTGTGGTTTATTTTTTGAGTGGATGTAAAATTAGTCACCATTATATATATATATATATATATGTATTTAAAGACATGATTCAATCTGCCAAACTCTCACTCAGAATATTTATCGTTTTAGGCTTATGAAATTGTGTTTTTAAGTTTACAGATCTGTTTCTACATCAAATGTAATGTGTTTATAGTGACTTTCTACCAATTGTTAAATCATTTCAAGACTTAAATAGATCACCTACTGAGAAATCTGTCACTTATTGCAAGCAAGCCTCAGCATAATGTACTCTCTAGGGCCAGGCCCTCTGAGGGAATTTTCCCATCGTTTCACATAAACACACATGCTGCATGTATAACCAGTTCAAAAGAAGGGATGTTACCTAGCCAGCCCCAGGTTTCCTTAGTTTCTTTAATGAGAAAATTCACCCCTAAAAGTAGGTAAAAAAAATTTCCAGGGAGAATTTTCACTAAAATTGTGGGGAAAAGTATATTTCAGGGCAGTGAGAATGGGGGAAAAGGCCCCCAAAACAACAAAAAGAGGGCCCAGAAGATGCCGAATATCAATGTCAACAAAGGGGAGTAAAAAGACCCTGAAGTCAGTCATGTGACTGAGAGATCTAACACAAGAAGGAAAATGTGAGACTATATACAGACCAGTTTCCCCATCCTGTGTGAAGTTATCATGCAGCCATCTTTGTTGTGCATGGACTCGTTGTTCCTCAAGCTTCTTCTGCACCAGTTCCTGCTCTTTTTGCTACAATACACATTACAAAACTGATGATATCTCAATACATGTAAATATACAATAGAGAAATATGGCATGTCGGAGTACAGATTCAGAATTTGAAGTCAGAGCAGGTGCAATGTAGATTTTGTAAATATTGAAAGGGGTTCCAAATATACAATTTTCACCATTTTTATTGATATTCTTAAATATTCAGAAATCTAGAGGAGTGAGGTTGCCAGCCCCACTACAAACCTACCCTTGCACATGGTATGAAGACCAATTAAGTAGTTTGATTCCCATCGGTAAGAGCTTCATGAAAGACTGACATGTTAACTTTCTCACTTAAAAGTTTAAGAAAGAGTTTTTATCTGCCGACTTTAGGGTGTAAGATAATTAAACACCCAGGTAGCTCCAGCTAACATACGCTTGACATAATTATCATGTAGACTTAAAATTACATTTATATTTACCTACAAAATGCCATTTTCAATATCACAGGTTATAATTTATACATGAATATATGTATATATATATATACACACACACACACACAATATACACATGTCACAGGGTTTTCATTTTAAAATAAAAAAACAGATTGAAAGAGAAAAACAACAGATCAGGCTGAGGTCAAGGGAGCAAATGTTCAATGTTTCTGGAAAAACAACCGATCCATCCTGATTTTAACCAATGATTCCAACTGGCGATCAGTTAAAAATGAAAACCCTGATGTCATCCGCCCAGTTTTAACAATGAATGAAGTCCTCAGACTGCTGATCCGAGCATACCCAGTTTCCTATATTAAAATAATGAAAAACTTTCTCACATATACAGTTTTGGATTAAGCTGGGCTCGAACCCATAACCTTGAAGCAGGAGCAGTTAAATCATCTTGAGACAGCCTGCCTATAAACCACTCGGCTATGGAGATCCCACACCTTAACTGGCCACATATATATTTACATATACTGTAGTTATGTAACCTACTGTCACGGTCTGATCAAGTAATAAACATTTAAAAAAAAAAGCCCAAATAGTTCATTGCCAATTATAAAATTCTTGAGTGAAGGTTGAACCACAACCATCCTAGAAAACTCCCTCTCGAACCAGCATGTACCTATAACACAATATATAAAGCATTGCTAATAAAATCAAAATCTTATTTTCTCCCCCAAAACTTTATTGCTATTTGAAACTGTGTATTTGACATGTTGCGCTTGCCAGTGACATAAATGTCTTGGCGATAAAACCTGTTTTAAGTTCATTGCGTCACTTATTTACATAAAACAAGCTACATTGACAATACCATTACTGTTTAATTACCATGTTTATTGAATAACTAAATATTAAAATATTCATAAAATATGAAAGTGATTCATGACAATTTTTTTTTGCTGAGTGAATGGATGTTCGACTATGAGAGAGGAGACAGGATTCGCGAGTACAATACGAATATTGTCCCTCCGTGATTTATAGGCAGGGTTATACAACTAATGTCATCATGAAGACATACTACATCAAGTAGACGGAGCCTTCCATCAATTACCTTACAAAACAAATTTACGGTAAATTAATAATTTTCATAAACAACTTATTGAATCTCTTTCATCCTAAGATCTTAGAACAACCACATCTCATTTTAATTCAACAGCTTTTGTTTTTTATAATCGGAATTTTAATTTTTAGTGCGAATAAAATGGTATGTATGTAAGTAAACAACAATCCTATTTTGCTACATTTAAAGAAGAGTTTATTTTGAAATCGACCATGTACAGTGGTTTTATAAACATCTTGACTTAGAATAGTGGAATAAAATAAAAGGACATTCTTGACCACAGAACTGTTTTATTTGTATTAATACATTTTTTTATGCAAATGAAATCCTTCTTATCAAAGGAAGAACAAGATGTCACTGGTAATTGTCACATGTCCCCCAAATGGTCTGTGAAAATAACGATTTATTTTATAATAGGTAGCGATCCATAAATATCAAGACTAATGGACTGACATTTCAGACTAGACATGCAATTTCATATTGTTGTTTTTTTACATTAAAGTGTGACCTTGACCTTTGTTTAACCTTGACATCTGATGTAAAGGTCTGGGTATTTCTACAGGTAAATGCAGGCAACACATATCATGACAGGTTGATCACTTGTGGCAAGCTATTTCAAAATCCCTCCATGTAAAACAAAGTTACAGACTAGACATGAAATATCAAACAAACTGAAAGTGTGACCTTGACCGTTAAGATAAGTTTCTGGGTCCTTACGTGACACCTCGACATGTCATGTAGATCAATTGATAAATTGAGCCAAGCGTTTTTGAAATCCATCCATATATGACAAAGTTACAGACCAGACTTGAAATCTAAAAAGTGTAAACTTGACCTTTGAGATGTGGTTCTGGGTCTTATGTGCGACACATCATATCGCCTTGATCAGCATAAAAGCTTGGAACATTTACAAGGCTCTATTATGGTGTTACATTTCCAATTTGCCTATAAAGTCTAATCATATGGTGGACAAATGATCCCCTCAAAGTGTGAGGGGGAAACATTGCCATTGTGACCATTCATTTTAATATAAATCATAAGTATTTATTTTCATAGGATGAAAAATATACAAATTGAAGCAAGACGGTGACTTACTTTTTGTCGTTCCTTTTGTAGTTCTATTTCCCTTTCTCGTTCCAGTTCACGTCGCAAGTTCGGGTCGAAAACCTCTTTGCCTACACCAAGATCTATGTCTTGTCTCCATAGCACCTCTATTAGATCCAGATCCTGAAAAAAAGAACAAACCATGTCTACATATAGCTGAAACATTACATATATTATCTCCAGAGCTTTTTTCGTGGAAATAGAGAAAAGACCCAAACCTTCGAGACAGCTAGGACTGAATGGAAATTGTTTTTTTTAAAGGCTGTAATACACTGGAAAATAAAACGCAACCCTGTCAAGATCATGTACTTACTATTAATTATCAGATATTACAGTAATACTTCATATCCAAAGAGGTTTTATTCCCTAAATAAAAAAAAAATCTCATTTTTTTGGGTTCATTTTGGGATTTTTTCACGCCCCATAGATGCCATAATTTTACTTCAGATTTGGCAGGTGTGTTCACAAAACCCCGTGTTAAATAACAAAACTGCCACTGATTAAAATTAATATAATATCATGTTTGGGAAACATCCCTTCTGTCGTAACGTACAAAGCATGAAGCAGGAATATCATTTTGCACTAAAAACATAATAAAATGTTAGAATGGGTATCGATATACGGTATTTTCTGACATAGGTCACTCAGTGGTTAGTCTTTGTACGTTAGTAAGTACAATTGTTTTCAATTTTACCATGAAGTGATAATAATTCATGGCCCACTTGATGAGTAAAGATGTCCAATTCTGGCAATGTTTGTATCAATCTAATAACTGTGTTAGTTTGTTAGTGCTTTTATGAAGCAAAGCCAAGGTAATGACAAAAGCTTTTCTGTCAAAAAGACAAGCTAAACATGTCATGTTCGATGAGGACGTGTCTGTACTTAATGCACTTATTTCATCGTTCACAAGTTTATAATATTTATCACTGCTGTCGGGCTTCTTCTATATGGATCTATTGTGAAAAAAACCAGAACATCTTGATATGGATGAAAAGAAAATTTTGTAACATGTCTTATATGACAAATTTATGTATCCACACTGGGCTAAGAAATTGTGTTAAACTATTTTTTATTAGTTTTGGGATTCAATTTTTTAACAGTTGGATGTTATTTTAACATTGATTGTACTATAAAAACATTTTGTAATGAATATATGCAGTATGTGATATATTCATATATATACATATATGACGAGAAAAGGTAAATACGGACTCCCATTTCCTGCTGTGGTTTCCACCAATTGGTACAATAGAAATTTACATTACACATCCGTGACAAATGGCCTGCATGCAGCAACCTGACAATTACATTTATATAAATATCCATTAATAGTACAGCAAAGTGACTTTAAGTAAATCACCACTAACACACACAGTGATTTCCTGCATTTGAGGTTGAAACACCTGTATGTGACAGTACAAACTTATATTTACAGGTTATCCTCTATCGCTGAGTGGTCTTAAATGCTAATATATGACAACCACTTACTTCTCACTGTTTTGTGAGCTCAACTCAGTTAAAAAGCTTTATATGAGAAAGTTTGCTTAAGGACCATTGCTCCACTCAGATTCATTCAGAGGTCTTCCTCCATCAATAAAACTGGATATGCAATATATATAGCTGCCATGTGTTGAAAATGGTGTTGATCCCCATTAAAAAAGATGTGAGGAAATTTCAATATCGAGGGAGGGCGGTCTTTTTGGACAAGTTAAGATATATACAAGACCGACCGACCTGATGGTTAACAAAGCAGAATAGTGTGCATATGTTGTAACTCAAACATTACATTCAGAAATGCCCAGGCTAAGGTGCTGTTGTGCATCTCTGTTTTAAAGTCTCAGCTCGTTCTTAGCGACCACAGCAGACTAAGAATGAGATCAGCCTGCCAGATATGAACGTGTATCCTTATATAACAGACAAACCTGTCTTAAGCAGTCAAGAGATGCTGTTGCTTATTACAGGTTAATTTGCCCAGAAAGCACAGAAATGGGAAAAAGCAAATGTGATTGCTTAACCTTTTACTTCATATAGACGCCTTTGGACACCTATAATATAGACGCCTTTGGACACCTAATATAGAATTATTGAGTGAATTATGTTTATATTAACAGACAGAGTGAAAAACACCGCAGGAAGTGTCTTGAGCTGCCAGTCAATAGGGAAGTGGTCTTTTAACCCTTTACTTCATATAGACACCTTTGGACACTTAATATAGAAGGCTTTTGAATTATTGGGTGAATTATGTTTATATTAACTGTCAGAGTGGAAAACAGTGCAGGAAGTGTTCAGATTGCTCGTTAAGAGTAATCTGAATTCTTCCTGCACTGTTTTCAAAGGCCTTCTGTGATTGGTGCGGGAAAACGTGTATCTATGGAGTAAAGGGTTAAGACAAGTGTCTGTTTAACAAAGGTTCTACTGTGTACATGGTATTAGATATCAGTTAATTAAATCTTATCAACATCTCTTCTACATTTAAATGAAAATTTTCAAATGTAGTAGTTATCTATCAATGTGTCTTTTAACCAATCCTTATAAAACTATCAAAGCTTAAGAGTTATTAGGAATAAAAAAATGTCTTCCTTTCTTTTTGGTATTTTTCAATCTAGAGTAATATTACATGGATTCCATTTACAACATGCATTTATGCAAAGATAAAAACAATTGTTCTAAATTACCGATAAAAGTCTGCATTTCAATTACAAAATGTGTTTTAGTGGTAAAAATGTTTTCAAGTATTCATTGATAACAGTAATGTAAGCTTGCATTACAAAACTTTGCTTGCATTACAAAACTTGTTATCTTAAATTTATCTAAATATGCCACCCTTACTCTGATCATTGCGCAAACATTTGAATCACATGTTTAACACAATCTTGTGCAGATGGCTACATTATACAACGTTAGGCCAGCATGCTATACATTTTACCACATTTAAAACATTTTTATTCAGTAACAATACAAGCTGACATTTAGAAAAATTTGTCAAGGATATTCAAGTGTAACACCTTGGTGTTGAACATTACAGCATTCTTATTTAAACATATAAATATTTGAACTTCAAGTATGTGTAAGTCTGCACACAAATAATGTGGCGGGGCTGTAATTCTCTACCCTATAAAGTGGCGGACACATTAACCTATCCATGTAACAGAACACAAAAGATTCACTTCTTTTTCTTCTCTGCGTATACTTTTGAATTGGCTCACTGGGGGTTACACATGAACGAGTTTGTATATAAAGTGTTTAATTCAGTAAATTAACCCAAGGCTGAGGTCATACTAAATGTTTTGGATTAGGTTATCGCGAGACTGGGTGTGCTCTAGTATTGCAAAAGACAGTAACAAAGACGTATTGTTCGGTGATTTTTTTTATATATCCACGATAATAAACACGTTTTGACAAGGTACTCAGGTGATATATTGCCCTGAGCCAAATAAATTGAATTGGCCAAGGTAAAACGTTTCAACCATCTTTAATGTATAATAAAAATAGAAATCTCCTCATATAGGATTACGCGAGGATTATTACCACTTCTGCCATTGTTAGAGACCGCGATTTTAGGTCAAAGCTGGGTTAAGAACAGCATTTGCCAAATGTGTTTGAAAAGAAGTTTCATAACCCTTTTAACATGGCGGAAAATTAAAATTCCAATTACGTACAATGTACCTAGGTTTTTGAAAAAAGTACAAAACATCCACAGCCAGCCAATACAGGAATCAATTTGAATAATTTGTCGCTTGAATGTTTATGTGAAAGAGAAATGTTTACCCATTTAATTTTAGTTCTCCAACATAAAATAGCTGGGCCATGTAGTCTAAAATATGTGTTTTACATTGTAACAATATACAGGTATGTTGCACGTTTATAAAGGTACCATTATTGATAGAGCTATATTAGATTTATATGAAAGAATATACACTATTCTCACATATTAATACCTAAGCATCTATGAAATTAATTAGATTTTCAAGATTATCATTTGGCAATAATAATGTTCATAAATTTGAGTCACAATGAAACCATAAACAGAAAAAAAAACACTGGTTTTATAGCTTAAAACACCTTTTATTAGGTTTATCACATACAGTGCAATTGAGAAATTTGAGCAGAACCAAATCCTTCTGCAAGTAGCTGGTAACCTTTCTCACATAAAGTTTATATAGTGAGCATGACTCAAACCTACACTCTTAGCATTGAGAGGCAAGTGATCTCGAAAAGTGGGGCCCTCATGGTTCTATTTCAAGATTTTTAAGGTAATTTTGGAGAGAAAAATACATGAAGAAGCCGAATATCAGGGTTAACAAAGAGTTAAAAGGACCCTGCAGCCAGTCATGTTTAGGTGCACAGTGATATATCACCGTCCTTCCACAGTAATGAACAAACTTTTCACATAAAGTTTTTGGAGCAAGAAGGACTCAAACTTACAGACTTAACAATGAGAGGTAAGTGATCTTGAGGAGGCGGATTTGACCAACCGGATAAGGCCGACCTGATAATCATATGAATTATACACATATTTATATGTGTCATTATATTTACAAATATATGTTGTGGTTATATGACTATCACATGCACCAGCCAGTTATCTCGCATTATCTCATTGCTTGTTATTTAAATACAATGTACAACTCAACCCAGACAATATCTTGTTTTATTTCTTAACCAAAGTATTGATTTTAGCAAAATAAATACCACAATGTCCAAGTTACAGTGAAGCCCACTCTTCTACCTGTATGCATTAAGGCTTTACAGATAATCACATGTTTTTCTTCAAAAAGATAAATTGCATATCGAGTGTATGGGAAGAGACATGTCTGTCAAGATTGGCCACCGTAACGGGCAGATTCATGAGTCAATTCTGATTATACACCTATGTTACTAGATTTCAGTTTACACGCACCATGATAACATGTCTAAATGTACACGTATGATTAGGCTAACCAACAGTTATGCTCAATGCAAAATATAGGAAGGTGGGCATGTGACCTTTTCTCTCCAGGTAGAGCATTGTTTATTTTTTTTCGAGTAACATTAGTTAAACACATGTAGGGAGAGTGGTGAAAGTTTGATAGGCAAAAATGGGTCAAGGAGACCATTAGAGTATGAACTTAAAATAAAGTCAAGATTTCATGAAGCCCTGCACATTTTGAGGTTGAAATTTGTCAAATTATTCAAAGGAGTACCTACTTTTACTCCCATTAAAGTGTAATCTACCCCCGTATTTGAAATTGGAAACAAAATTATGTTTTGGCTCTATAGAGTATATAATTGATTGTTTCTAAAAAAGTTATATTTGATATTATGGAGTACTTTCGACTTAACAGGATTTAACATCATCGCTTGATCAACATCTCAGATGTATATGTAAAGATTGGGTACAAGAAAGTGCTAGCTCAACAGTACAAGTTAAAAAACTTATTTTGTCCATAAAATAACAAAAAATTATAAAGCATCACCTAAAAGATGACTGTGAGCTAGTTTTGTCGAACATTAAAATTTGGACTCGTGCCCTTTCAGGAACCCATATGCCATTTTTTTGCGTGGAAACCTGTTTTGTAAAATAGTGGTGGGTTCCAGGCTTTTTTCTTTGCCTTTCATAAGCTCTTGATATTGCTTATCAAGTTTAATTATGTGTTAATCATACTGAGAAACCAGCTGTGTTTTAGAACAAACAGTAAATGACAATAAATAATAGTTTTAAATAAATTCCTATTAATTTGGGCCCTGATTTTGCTAAAATCAAGGACATTTACCCTCCGTCTATTTCCCAGATCTTTGTTTCTGAAACTTTCACCCATGAAATGAATAAAGTCCATTATTCAAAATTGCTGAAATTCATTATATTTCATTTATTTTTAAATTACTTGAATTAAAAAAAAGACTAACATGGCTATGGCAACCTTGTATTTACAGCAGATTACTACCTAGATATCTCTTTAAGCAAAATTTAGGTAAATCGTGATATGATTCCAGAAGAGATTTCACATACCAATATTCCCAATTCTATGGATAAGGGTCGTGTTCCGAAAGGAAAAAAAAACAGATGCCGAGACGTATCAATATCATTGTAATGTGCACCTGCAATATACCAGTGCTCCAAGAATAGGATAGCCCGATGCCCGGGGCTTGTCAAATCTGGATCCGGGCATGTGCCTTTTTCAAAGTTACTTGCCCGTCGGGCTTGTCTTAAAAATCGGACAGCTAGTTTTCACAATACACAGGTCTGTAAAAATATCTCTGTTTGATACGACACGGGTCAAACTGTTGTTTATAGACCGTAACTAATCAGTATAAACAATTGACCCCCGAAGTGTTTATCATACCACATGCCCAATAATGCTACTTTGGAAAACCTGACATGCATATTCATTTATCTATTTTTATTCCTCTAATGTGATTGGCGGATAGCTTTGAATATAAATTAACCTATTTTAAATAACCACTCTGATTGGTCGGATATCTACGACCAAGGTACACGTTTCTTACCACCTACCCGAGCAAAGACAAAAATAGACGATGGCGTAATTCGCGGGTGTCTCTCAAATTCTCTAGTATGAAGAGTATAAAATTAACTCCCTTTGCCAAAATGGTAACGATTTCTAAAAGCTGATTAGGTTTTTGCAGATAATTTGCGATCGATCGCGTTATGTAAAATGTCAGCGTTAGGTTTTGGTAATTTTATAAATATTTCGTAGATTTACAACTATTGGAACTGTATGTATATAAAAAAAATTCTGTGAAAACGTGAAAGTTGATATTTAAATAAAGTTTACGGTAAAGACAAATGTGGGTGGGGTATTATAGTAATAAACTTATTGCTTTTTGGTTGTGTAGTTTTAGCGTATAATTTTCTTTGCCATGATTTAAATATAGAATTGAAAACAACAATTAAGATTATGTGGTGTTTTTTTTTAATATTTAAAATATAGTTGACTAGTTGCACTTTCTAGATATTTGAAGACTATCATAGACTGCATTTATTTGTCATATTGCCAAGTTCTCTTGGATAGATTGAATAGCTTTGAAGGCTTGACATTGCCATTATTGTATGTTATGACAGCAATAATAAGAAAAGAAGAGAAAGATATTTAAAATGATGTTTTAAATATACTGAATCGACAGAACAGAAATGATAGTCAATAAAGAACAAAGATTAAATACAACATAATAAGTTGGGCATTCTGATAGATACATAGTCAGTTCTCCTGCAATTCTATCACTTCTCCCAGTCTTATTCAAACTCTAAAACTTGTGATTTAGACATGCATAATGTTAAGGGGAGCTAACCCTACATTTGATTAACACATTTAATTCTATGTTAACAAATTTCATATTATACCGCAAGGAGTATTGGTAATAAAAATCTGGGCATGTGAACCGCTGATCAGGGCAAGTTATTTTTCAGCCAGGGCAAGTAGATTTTTTCAACCTACTTGCCCTGGGCTAGTCCCAAATTTTCTTTTTCTTGGAGCACTGTATACCTACCACTTTGTCATAACTTTACTATTTCAGTATTTGATGTTTACAAGTGTGTGTTTCTTCATTAATTTCTAAATATAATTCTTAATATAACAATAGAATGAACCTCGAACCGTGGTGCTTGAATATATCATTAAATTCAATACAAGATTTATTGCCTCTCACATAAAACACAAGCCAGTTGTCACATCCTTTCCACCACCTCTGTATTGCTCTATTTCAATAGATTTTTAATAAAACTTTTTTAACACATGTCAGGATATATGTATGGCATATTTTACTGTTGGATGAAGACCTCAGATTGAACCAAAGTTGAACTGCTGTTCTTTTTAAGTGACATGTAGTACTTTGCATATATTTATGTAGGGATTAATCATGAAACAAAAATAATTCACCATAAATAGGACAGAAAACTCAAATTAATGATTCCTGTTAAGTAATAGTATCCCAATGATTTACACAACTAAATTTGTGTATCAGTGGATATTCGATGGCTCATCTCACAAAGTGTACTTCCTTGTAGATAAAAATTATACATTAAAAGAATATTTTCATCTGTTGTTTATACCTCAGTGGTTGGATCTGAACCTTGAAGAGAGTGTATCAACGGAGATATGGCTCCCAGCCCAATTGTTTCTTCTAAAGTATTCAACAAGGTTTGTCCCTCTGCTTCCAGATCTTCGGAAGACAATTCTTGAGATTCTTCAACATTATTGTTATTGTTACCATCAACTTCAGCTTCATTAACATTTGCTTGATCTGACGTTTCTTGGGAATGATATCCTGATGACCCACTTACAAGTAAAAATGTTGGAATATCTATTTCTCTTCTATTTGACATATGACGTAAGGACCTGAGATCCCTGTATATTGCAGAATCAAATATATAATCAGTGTCAATGTTTTTTCTGTAGATTTCAGGAGATCCAAGGTGGGTGTTGTATGAATTATGAAAGTTTGTTTGCGTATAAGCAGCAGTTTGACCCATTATAATTTCCTGAACTTCTGGGTAGCTGACATAATTATGAGTGATGTAATTATTGAGATCTGTTCTGAGGAGACTTAGAACAATGGCCAATTGAACAAGCCCGTCAGTAAGGTATTGTTTCAACATGTTTATAAGTCTATCACTGGGTTATTAAATAAATAAAATACAGCTTGCTTCATGCAAGTCAAAACACAAAGAATAACGAGTATAGTAAAACAAGAATAAAGTATTCACAAAAACGAAACTGTCCACATGTGGAATGTTCTTTGTTTACAATGTGATTTAAAGTGATCTCCCTTAGAAAGAGCTAAAAATAGAAACAATGGAAACCAACTCGTGAGCGTTCAGTTGCGAAATACCAAATTTAACAATATATACAGCCCCGAATGGGCTGCTCATACAACAGACATATGAAAAGGTTTTTGATACGTTAATGTCAATCAATTTTTTCGACGAGAACACCTTTTCACTACACTATTTTCCCGAAAAACGTCCCGGTCTTCTGTTTCCGTCTGTATCCAATGTGAATCAGCGCAATTGAATTTGACGTCAGCATACACATGCGCATTCACTTCGCTGCGGAATTGCTTCCGGATGATGACAGGTGCCCGTGACCCAAATTATTGGTCACGGTAATTGATTTCTGATCCCAGTGATCTAGTGATCAATTTAAGATCTTACGATTGATCGACATTAGTTAATTTCAATGTAACCCATGTTTAGATATACCAACATGTTTAAAACGATAATTAATGAATTATAAATAGAAACTGTAAACATAACAACGGCTTCAGAAGTATGATGAGAGAATGAAAGTTCAGAGTTTCATTTCTCAATTCTCTTAAATACTATACTATCCACAGTACCATACCAATGTTTATATTACTAGTGTGACATATCACAAGCGTATTTTATTAAACAACATTAATGGCTTACCTGTGTTACACCTTGGTTATGTGGTGCCATAATCGGCTCTAATTCCATCATTTTGAATGTTTTAAAATCCAAGTATCACTAAAAAACTATTAAATCCATGAATTGTGTTAATAATGTTACGATACACATATTAAGATAATCCAAGTTTTTCGAAAATTAAAACAACTTTCACATTAAGTGTCTATAAGGGTCACATTTACGTCCATTTAAGGCACTAGCGGGTATAAAATTCGCCATATAGGTAAGCACTCCGCCACACTGTGTTATCGAGGTCTCGACTAATAGCTGTCATTCAAGTTGAGAGAAAAACCTACCTTACGCAGGTCGTCCAATACACAACGTCTATTGGTTTAATAGCATATCACGTGAGGACTATATGAGAAATGCTTTTTTTTTGTGCGAAAGAAGACATCTACCTGTAAAATCACCATGGTTAAGCTTTTAAAGGAAATACACACTAACTCTTTAGAAAATCTTCGTTTTTCGATATGTACTATATTTAAACACACTGTTTACCTTCCAGATATAATACAATGCAACAAACAGCGTGTTACGTATATGGCTCGGCGTAGCCTCAAAATAGTTGTGCACACTTAACATTATACATTAACCAGAGATGGTCCTGATAACCATGTGACTCGTCTTTTTAAATTAAAATAATTCAGTATCTTAATATGGCCAGTGTTTATATGTATCTGAAATAGCGAAAGCAGATGAGGAAAGCGCTCGATAATTAACGTGTTTTATCATTTATAAACGTGATAACGTGACAGTCCAGGAGATGTTTTATGCGATAACATATTAAAAGATGGAATTGTCTTGTTACGTTCTAAGCTAAAGTATACTGGCACTCAACCTTAAATAAATCACAGCGAAATAAATACACATACCTCTCCCAAAGCAAACATATAAAAATAAAATGTAATAACAATAAACATGCTCTAAAACTATACTTTCAAAAATAGATCCATATATGCTTCTCTTTTTTTTCCTCATTCATACTAGATGCATGCGTTTCTTGTATTCGCTTTTTAAATTTCAAAATACGGATGCAGTTGCTTTCAAAATAAATTCTTATATTTCTTCAATATTCGACCATAATGCATTACCGTGCTCATAAAACAGTTTAAGACGAATATTATATTAATATAATTATATATCAGCAGGGTAGTACTGTTAGTGGTAAATAAGGTTATTTTTTTTTATTTTGTTAAGAAAGTAAGACCTTCGCGTAACTATGTCTATACATTGATTAAAATAATGGCAAAATCCCACGTGCCGGACAGGTACCTTCTCCCGCTTCAAACCCATCCCCTGCATAAAAGTCAATACGAACTACATGTAGATACGTATAATAATATTAGACTAATAGTATAGATATAGTAATATTGTATAAAGTAATAGTATATATATAGTAATATTGTATAAAGTAATAGTATATATATAGTAATATTGTATATACTAATAGTATAGATATAGTAATGGTATATATACTAATAGTATAGATATAGATATGGTATAAATACTTATAGTATAGATAAGTAATAGTAGATATAGTTATAGTATATATACCATTACTATATATATATATATATATATATATATATATATATATATATATATATATATATATATATATATATAGAGAGAGAGAGAGAGAGAGAGAGAGAGAGAGAGAGAGAGAGAGAGAGAGAGAGAGAGTTATAGTAGATACACTAATAGTATAAGTATAGTAATATAGATATAGTAATGGTAGATATACTAATAGCATAGATATAGTAATAGAAGATATACTAATAGTATAGATATAGTAATGGTATATATACTAACAGTACATATATTAATAATACATAATATATATCTAGTAATTAGGCACTTGGTACCTTTTTGCACCATTGGGGTAATATATACTCATAGTAGATATATTAATGGTAGAGTATAGCAGATATACTAATAGCAGATATACTAATAGCAGATATACTAATAGCACAAACTGATACAAAACTTAAAGTTTATTTACTGTTATTTTCAAAAGTGAATTAAAATAGAGTTGTAAAAGGTTTTGTAAATGAAATAATGTGCTTGAATATATGTATACGTAACAAACAGTTGGATATTGTGTTATTACAAGTGTTATTGTGTTACAAGTGTTATTTTGTGGAACGTTGATCTAGTGGTATAATCTCGAACCCATGATCGAAAGTACCCACTCATCACCGGAGCATTGTGTCAATGAGCAGTGCACTGTGTCTCTGCATACATTAACTATACATGTACTTAGTGTTGGTTGTACTGAGGAAGCCACCGCGCGTGAGTTGTATAAGTTGTAAGAAAACTTGTTTCACAAACAATGTAAAAGAAATAAGTCAAACTAAACACCTTTAATATTTGATAATTCCAAATGTGAAATGTGTAAGTGGCAATGGTAGTGCCTTAACCCTTTACTTCATAGATACGCGTTTTCCCGCACCAAACACAGAGGTCCTTTGAAAACAGTGTAGGAAGAGTTCAGATTGCTCGTAACGATCAATCTGAACACTTCCTGCACTGTTTTCCACTCTGACAGTTAATATAAACATAATTCATCCAATAATTCAAAAGCCTTCTATATTAGGTGTCCAAAGGTGTCTATATGAAGTAAAGGGTTAAAAGACCACTTCCCTATTGACTGGCAGCTCAAGACATTCTTACATTTTAAGTCAGCTTCATGGTTCATTCCGTTAGAGACTGTAATATCTCAAACTTCAGTCAGGATAAGCCGACGGCACCAGCGCTTATATTTTATACACCAACTTTATTGCGCTGTTTTGTAAGCTTAAATGAAAATATGTATCCGAGGTGCCTTAATATAATTGTTCGCTTCATTTACTGCTCAATTCGCACAAAGCCGATATCCAGCAGTCAGACGTTTTTTACTTACGACGAAAATATTGATATAGTTTGGTGGCATGTGTAGATAATGACCGCCCAGAGTTCAGATACACCTAAGTAAATACAAATATTGATGCAGCTTAACAAAGCGAAATATAGAAAAGAATTAGCAGTTGACCAAGACTAATGCTCTACATGTTTTATTTTAAATAATCTTTATAGAGCTTTTAATAAATACCAGCGACGCATACCCATGTGATGTAAGTAAAACATCCATCTAGGTACACTCGGCCATGTATTATTCCGTAAACAACACGCCGAGTATCCATATGTAGAGAATATTATGTGTTTGATTATGTATCTGTTTATGAATTAAATCCCTTTTATACATTATATTTATCAAGTTGTTTTTAATACTGTAAAATGCTTTGGGTTAAAAAGCATTCGCACTCGCACTCTGACCCACATCAACACCCACACCCACCTACACCCATACTCATACCCACCGTCACCCTCACTCTCACCCACATTCTCCATCAAACAAACACCCACCACATCCCTCAAACTCACCTCAACACCCACATCCACCTACCATACTCATACCCACCCTCACCCCAACTCTCACTCACCTTCACTGTCAAACAAACACACATCATCACCACACCCACATTTACCCTCATATTCACAGTTACATCCACAACCACTCTCACCCTCATCATCACAATCACCCTCAAACTCAATCTTACACCCACTCCCACCATCACCTCCACAATTACCCTCAAACTAAATCTTACACCCATACTCACACTCACCCAATCACCACACCAACCCTCATATTCACAGTTACGCCCACTCTCACCCTCACCATCACCCCCACAATCACCCTCAAACTCAATATTACACCCATACTCACCCTCACCCCATCACCACACCCACATTCACCCTCATATTCACAATAACACCCACACCCACTCTCATCATCAACCCCACAATCACTCTCTTACTCAATCTTACACCCACACTCATCCTCACCCCATCACCACACCAACATTCACCCTTATATACACAGTTACACCCACACCCACTCACCCTCAAACCCAATCTTACACCCACACTCGCCCTCACCCCAATCATCACACCCACATTCAACCTCATATTCATAGTTACACCCACACCCACTCTCACCCTCATCATCATCACCCCCACAATCACCCTCAAACTCAATATTACACCCACACTCACCCTCATCACTACACCCACATTCAACCTCATATTCATAGTTACACCCACACCCACTCTCCCCCTCATCATCACTCCCACAATCACCCTCAAACTCAATCTTACACCCCCACCCTCACCCCCATCACCACACCCAAACTCACTCTCACCCCAATCACCACACCCACACCTGCCCTCAAACTCAATCTTACACCCACATCCACCCTCACCCCATCATCACCCCACAATTACCCTAAAACTCAATATTTAAGTCTTTAAAAGATCCTTGTTCATTGTGAACCCGTATTTGTATTTGTTTACCTCTGTAAGAGCTTCGTTTTAGGAAATATACCAATCATTTATTGCATTAAATAATATTTAACGTTTTAATTTGTCCCCTGCTTTACGAAAATTTGAATCTGTCGATCTGTATGCCCGTCCGCAAACACGAATGGGTAGTTTAGTGTCAGCACTATTTTCCCGGACGATTGAAAAAAAAACAGTTGAAAAATATTTTGTGGCTGTTCCTAGACACTTATAAACAGCTTTATGTGGCCTTTTCTTTTGTGTGGCTAGAATTTAGCCACCTAAGTAGTAAGCTTCGTTAGAACGTTTGTCTGTCTGTCTGTCCGTCCGTCCGTCCGTCCGTCCGTCCGTCCGTCCGTCCGTCCGTCTGTCACATTTTGGTTTCCGTGCAATAACTTAGGAATGCCTGTATCAAATCTTTTTAAATTTTAATACAATGTTTATAATGATAAAACACAGGCCGAGTTTGATTTTAGGGGTTGTGATTTTTAGCGTTATAGAGTTGTGCCCCTTTAATTTGTGAAATATTGTAATTTCCCTCCGTCTGTCATCCGTTTTGGGGATTCCGTGCAATAACATAAGAATGCCTGAATCAACTGTTTTGAAATTGAATGCAATATTTATAATGACAAAACACAGGCTAAGTTCGATTTTAGGAGTTCGACTTTTGGCCTTAAAGATATGTGTCCCTTTAATTTGTGAAAAATCGTATCTTTTCGAGTTCGCTTGCAATACCTTATGAATGCCAGAATTAAATCTTTTCAAATTTTAATTCAAGTCATCTTGTCTTTAGGAGCAAATCAAGGGAAGGACGAATGGTGGTCTTTTAAGTCTTGCTTAATACAGGTTAATTTCTCATGAAACCATATAAATGGGAAAAAGAAAATATGGTTAGTTTAAACTTGATTATTTTACTTCGATTGTGAAATAATTTTTTACATCTTAGGCAAATCACGCTCGATGTCTTCCTGGTTAGAACCAGTACTAAACATATGCGGAAAAGTGTCTTACTCAAGGACACCACACAGCCGTGGTGGAGGATCAAACCCACGACTCTCCAATCATGGGTTCGTTGCTCTACCACTGTATCACACGCTCCACACTTGAGTGGGTGCTTAATAGAGGTGACTGCGTACACAGGTCTGACTGTATAATATTTATAATGACAAAATTTTAATTTGTGAAAATCATTTTTTGGGATGTTTACTTTCAATAACAAAAGTTTGCTAACAAACAAACTTTTGAAATGTTACAATGTTAATAATGATGGTCAAGTTCGTTTTTTTTTTAATGCAAATGCATTTCAGAAAAAAAACCTGGTTGAGCGATCTGTGCATACAATGTATTATCGTCTTTATAAAACTAGAAGACAGAGATGTGCAAGTTTTAATAAAAAAATAGATATAACAAAAAAGTGTATTGTCAAAGGGAAGCAATCAATACTTTTAAGCTTCATTAGTTTGATACAGTTACCTCCCTGTACCATATACATACGGTTATATATCTCTGTCAGTCATCGACTCTTACAATTCAAAGGCAGTACATGCAGTAATTATCCAATTTGGCATTTTCAATTATTTATTTCTGCTGTTACTTCCAGCAATCAATTTCTGATTTCTACAGAAAGCCTCGTTTCCGAGGGAATTTACGGGCATTTGTATTACTGATTAACATAAAAATTCAGTGAGGTATTTTACATGCACTGGGTATGACTAGGATTACCGTGATGACATCACACAAAAGAACACTTACAGTTCAAAGGTCTTAACTTAGGCAGCAGTTGTTCTATTTGGCTGTCTTGTCCTGTAAAATGGTAATGACACGCTTGGTCTTCACCAATATAAGATGAGGCAGGGTTAGCTAGCACATGCAGTTTTCATTTAATCTCCACCAAAACTTGCACACTTAGTTGTATAACTATAATGTCTTCGACACGTTTGTTAGATAATCAAGGTCGAAGGTAGTTTGTTACTTGTGACATTGAATATCAATTTTGTAAAAGGCAGTAAATTCATAAATCAAGATATCTCAGTATTTATCATTAGAAATGTAATAAGACACGGAATGCTATTTGGGTGAAATGTAAGCAGTAGTGTTAACAATTTATGAGTGTGTGATATGTGACATAAGTATTAAGTTTATTTAAACAAATTCTTGAAAAGCCTCTTTTGAATCCGCCCCTGTTGAAATTTCACAAAATGTATGCGCAATGAACCGTATGGTGTTTACATTATTATATGGAGATTGTATGGGATTTGTGACGTTTTTAAAACCGTGATACAGACGTTGGTATCACCTTTCTCAATGCAGGGCACACATATTTATGAAAAAAATTGGTTACTGATTTTAATGAGAAATTTTGCTACATTTTGAACATAAAATTATTTAAATCCATGCACATACTATTTGACATGTCGTATGGATATGGTGGACAATAGGGGCCACCGTTTCACTAACCTTCGTACGTCTTTAGATTTTAGTAAGAACAAATTTTAAACATAGGAACACTTGATTTGCACAGTTTTTCTACAAATAATAAAAAGAACATGCTTATGAAATGATGTAAGCGAATCACTAAATGAATTTCCCCACCCCGACATTTTTTCTTCAAAATTTACACTAAGAGGTTTTTAAACTTATAAACATTAGTGAAAGTAGCCCCTGGTTAACAAAGGATGAGAAGGAAAGCATTTTGCAAATATGGTAGCTTTTATATATCCTCTTGCCTTCATATTTCTAAAACTGGGAATCAAACTTAGTTCTTTGAATTGTATGGCGAGTTAGGCAAGCATTTTTGGCACCATAAACAATTCATTGATTGAATATTATAATGCCAATGAAGGCTAACAGAAGATCAGAGGTTAACCAGTACTCAAGGACACCCATCTCTGGAAGTAACTGGAAACTTTCCTACTTGAATCAACAGTGAAAGTTGAATGACAATTAGACGCAATGTCATATATCAAGCATCATGGAGACTGTGGTCATGTGGCAACGCAGAACTCACGACCCCTGGATTGAGTCTGACGCTCTACGGATTGAGCTTACCAGGTCTGCCACCACTACAAATATTATCAAAGCTGATATATTTTTTAAAAAAAAAATGAACTGAAATGATAACTTAGTCAAATGTCCAAATATAATAATATTTTTATTTGGCATACGTTTTTAAATAAAATATAATATATTATTTACAAAAAGGTACCTGTATAAAACTTTTAGTAAATGAATGATATGACTTGTTTACAGTATACAAAATAATGCAAAGATGGTAACACTCTACCGGCACAATGATAACATGCTACCTTTTTAACTTCTTTTAAGTAACATTTTTATATCATATATCTAACATTATTATTCATTAAAAAACAATTTCTCCTGGCATCATGACAAACGTCCTGGTTGTTACATGCGAGCAGTGAACATAAATACAAAAATTCCCGTGCTAAGTATTGCACAGACAATTTATACAAAGTTCAAATTTACACTAACTCCAACAACAAACCTTTAATGAACACATAAATTACAAATCAATGTAAAACTTTAATCAGATTTAATGAAATCTGGTCTATTTATACATTGTTCCGATAGCTGTCATTTTCCTTCACAAAATTTCCAGCTTCCCTCCCTAAATCATTTTAAAATCAGTTTCTATTGATCAGTTGGCTCTATCTATGGATACTTGTATTAACTGAGCAACTTTAATAACAGCAATAATACCAGTAAATAAGTCTCAGCGACCATATGCCGGTAGAGGTCAGATCATATTAAAATTGTATAAATGATATAAAAATACAAATGAGATTTTAATGCTGATATATAAATTATTCTAAAACTTCAGATGTCAATGTCTTCACTCTCTTAAACAAGTAGCTGTAAAAAATTAACATATCAAAGTGAAGTGCAAAAAGAAGGTCATTTCACTAAGTGACCTATTTCTGGCAAGAACATATTTCTTGTCACTGTATTGGCAAGAACATGTTACTCTCACTGCTTTTGGCATGATCGATCATGTTACACTTGTATCTGCTCTTGGCAAGATCACGTTACACTTGTCATTGCTTGGCACACATTTGGCAAGAGCATGTTACACTTGTCACTGCTTGGCACACATTTGGTATGAGCATGTTACACTTGTCAGTGCTTGGCACACATTTGGCAAGAGCATGTCATTTTACTCAGCAAGAATATGCTACTCTTGTCAATGCTTCTGGCAAGAAAATATTATACTTGTCCCTGTTTTTGGCAGGAAAACATTACTTTTGTCATTGCTTTTGGCAGAAAATATTTTACTTATTCCCGATTTTGGCAAGAAAATATTACTCTCATCAATGCTTCCGGCTAGAACATGTTACATGTATCCCTGGGTTTTGCAAGGACATGTCATGTTAGTATTACCCATGTCAATACTTTTGACAAAAAAACATGTTAGTTTAATTTAATTTCACTGGAAAGCGTTCCATTACACAGCTTCACCGCCAATCATCACTGCACAGTGTGAAATGTTGTGAGATTTTTACTTCCTTTTACTGTGTGTAAAACCTAATTCTGCCAATAGCATCCATTAGAGCTTAATAAAATGCATCAAACAATGAGTGTAACAACACAAATGACCTGACGCAGGCTGTCAATCAAACAAGCCGATTATCCAACCAGCGATCGATATTGTTTCCAGGCCCTGTCAATCAAACAAGCCGATTATCTAACCAGCGATGGATATTGTTTCCGGGCCCTGTCAATCAAACAAGCCAATTATCCAACCAGCGATCGATATTGTTTCCAGACCTGCCATAAGTACACAACACAATTCTTATAAAACTCATAATAATATGATAAATGCATAATGTTATATTGTATCATAATATTTAACATTCTGTTACAAACAACAATACTTGATTATATTAACAAAGTACCATATTGTTAATAAATATACATTGGCTCCTATTTCACCAACATTTTCTGAATTTTTACTCAAATACAATGTGCTTAAATATTTAACTTAATTACTTATTTTAATATTCTTTAATGAATGTCAATGATACCAAATGCAGTTTAAAATCATGATCACTTGGATGCTTTTCTTTGGTAGAGGACGCACACCATTATTATCTCCTTTGAATACTCCGGACAGTAGAAGGATGAAGGAGGTAGAAATAAAACTTCTCTTTTTCTTCTTTTTTCAGGACTTTGTGTTGCAGCGATTTAGTTTTAGACAATTCTTTGTCATTTAAGAACTGTTGGTTCGAACCACTGGTGAATAATTGACATATTATTGGAAATTGAGAGGCATCACAAAACCATTAAATAAAAAAAAACCTGGTTAAGGTATTTCTTTCTTTATACCAGTAATTGCAGATCTTGAACCAGTGAAGAATTTGAGCCCAGACAAATGCTGCAGATTTTATTTTTTTTTACTGTGTTTTCAACATAAATGTTACAATAGAGATCTATGGGAAGTGCAACAGTGGTGTGAGAAGTTTTCAGTTGTTTAATATATAAGAATATACTTAAATGTGTTGGTGAAACAGAAACCCTGTCATCTGAAAGTTATACAAATTGCAGTAGTATACCATATTACAAGCTGTCTAAGAACGTGTCCTTTAGTTAAAATAAACAAACAAATTTCAGATAAATACAACAATTATTGTTATAGACCAATATCACATACATATATTTTGAAAAAAAAAAAAATGCTTTTGAAAGAAACATACTGTATAAAAATACTATTATAACAACAATTTTTCTGTTTTGTTTTTGTTCACACCATTTTTAACATACTATGACATAATTATCAAGTTTTATTGGTAGAGGAAAACAACAGAATAAATTTGAGTAGAACCACCGTCCTTCCACCAGTAACTGGAAAACATTTTCACATAAAGATTTTGGACCTAGTTGGACTTGAACCAATGACCTCAGTGGTGAAAGGTTAGTGGTGATTCAACGTCAGAGCCATATTTAACATTTAATTATATTATAACAGTAACAGAATTACTTATGTTAGTATCAAATTCTATTTAGAATTCCCTGTTTAAAATAGATGCATATTTAATTAACCATTTTTTATTAAAGGTCATGCAGCCATTTTGTTTATATCACTTTTTATGATAATTGAACATTATACTAGTATATAACAAATATAAAATTAACGTATCTGAGTGTGTATGTAGAATTTTAATTTCATTTCTATATAGGAAAAAGGGTAAACCTCTATGAATAAATTTGTATTAAACAACAATCTGTCTTAAAAGGCCTCTTGTGCTTCTTCCATTTATTGACTGCTTGAGACAGGTTTGGCTGTATAGTTAAACTGATTTAAAGTTTAACTCCAGAATCGAAAGACACCACCCCCCTCTAAAACTGCCAATTATGTAACACCCACCTCCCTTAAATTGAATGTGTCCTTTATATTTATAATACTTAATTCATGATTTACTCCACTTCCCCCAGAATTTCAATGAATGCTATTGGACTTTTAATCTTATATCTCTTAACAAGATTACTTTTGATTGTACCTCTTTTGATAAGCATATTTTTAAATTAAATATCAATTTACATTTGAAACCAATGTTAAAATCATTAAAAATTGTATTGTTCAAGATTATGACCAATGATATTTTCAAATAAGTTTTTATTTCACCGTTCACATGTATTTGGTAGGTAACAAATGCTGTTAACTGGATAATAAAGCCATTTTTCATATACATGATACAAAATACATTACATGAATGAATATTTTAAAAGCAACAGTAGTAGTACTTCAACAAAGCTATAATAAGCTGAATTCCTGAAATTTGTAATTTTTGTCCAATAAACGAGAGCATTTCTGATGGTCTGAATCGACCTCTAGTTATCCAAGTTTCACTGTATTCGTCTGTATAAACTATCACAAATTTTTGATAAAATCATGCAAGAACTATAAATAAAACAATCCATTTCTATTTGATCTTTCTTCAAAACTTTTATCTGAATCTAAATTCCATTTTAACATGCAGACTCAAAACAACTGAGCATTGCCAATTGTAAACACTTTGTAATAGCCAAAGTTTTTTTTAGGAATAAAAATATGATTTTTAGACATTTTTTTGTTAAAATACCATTAAAATCATTTGATTTAGTAAAAAAATGTAGTCAATTTCTTGTAAAATTGATTCAACACTGCATATATAAAAATGATAAATTTGTGGAATTTGTTTCTGAGATTTTTTAAAAAGCTATAATGAATATAGAACCTGAACACAAATATTTGATTCCTTTCTCTTAAAATAACAACTTGTCAAGAAAAACATAACTCATTTACTTTATACAGAGCACCAATTCTGAAATAGTCAATGAGCTTAAATATAACGGAATCACAACCATTTAAAAATACTGATGTTTGCCAATATCAAACAGAAACAGAGGCAAGTTTACATAAATCTTTATAACCTAAGAACACATAATATCAATAAATATTGCTTCTTAAACGCTACAACCTCCTGCAAGAATGACATGCTGGGTAAACAAGAGAGAGAAATTTGATTTCAACATTGCCGTGTGTCCCTTTAAGAAATAAATTCAATTAAAGTAATTAAGTGGTAAAATAAATATGGTCGCAATAACTAAATACAAATTGTTTAAGGATCCAAAACCAATGTCCTTCTGAAAGTGAATTTCAAACTTTCTTACATAAAGACTTTGGAGTGAGCTGGAATTGAACCTCTACGACCTTAGCGGGGAAATGTAAGTGATATTGGGACGGTGACTGAGCCTATCAAAAAGATAAAACAGAACATATGTGTTACACTTTTTGTCACACATATGTAAATATTGATGTGGCAAACACTTACCAATGTTGCCATTCCTCAAAACAGTGGCAACTTTAATAATAAAAAATCTGCATTCATGTACTACAAAGATTGATTTTTCACTTACTGCAATTTCAAAAAGACTCTTTTACTATTGCCTGCTTGATACCACTATTCATATATTTGATTTAATACTTGAATATGAGCCTCTTTCAGTATTGTCATGTGTCTCTCTTTAAACAGTGACTTAAATCCAGAATAACACATAAAAAGGAAAAAAATTGAATTAGCAAATGCTTACAATATAAAATGCTTGCAAAATACAGTAAAATATAATGTCATTGGTCAGTAGCATTGTATAGAATGAAATTAATACAAAACAAGACACACATAATGAGTTTTTGTTTGAACTGAATGTACAGTACCACTAAAATGCAAAAGGGACATAACTACAGCTCCCCAAAATACAAGGAAAATAATTACGGCCCTGTCCACTTGACATGTGTACTATCCATAAAACTGAAATTGCTGTCACAAATTTTCATGAATATGACACGTGTGTTTGTAAACAGTAGATATGTTGACTTGATTAGTGGTGTTTAATTAACTTTTCTCTTCTTGTTATTGATTAACTGATTATTGAATATATATTTAAATATGCAAACACACTGTGAAAGGAAATCAAACAAAAATTGAACTATTGGACATAATTCTATAAAAAATAAACTTAGTGTGAAAGGAAGCTCTTGGCTGACTAACTGTCCTATAAAACTGTTGATTCTTTTAAGTGATGGGAATCAGTTAATATTTTCATAATCGATTAGCGGTTACAATCGGTTTGGTTAAACCGATTGATAATTTGATAATCAGCCAATATAGGTTTTATGTAATAAGTGTCATTAAATTTGCATTTAATTAGAATGAGAGAGAGAGATCAAATGAAAGACTTTTCTTTAACACACATTACAATTCACATGTCCACTAGGACATTCATTTTTTTCTAAAATATTTTTTTTTATTGTGGTACTCAAATTGTAGCATGTTTTGATTAGCACCAAGAATAATAATATTGATTCACTTGATACTGAATTGTTTATATTCTTATCATTTCTTTCATTTGAACTTGAGAAATTTAAATTATTTTTTTTATTTACAGTGCAGAAAGAATAAACAAGAGTTGTCAGAAGACAACAAATCTTGCCCCTGGGTGTCTAAGTCCAAAAAGGGCCATAACTGTGCCACAATGCAATCCAGAGTTATGGTTCCTGTCTGTGTGTGTGCCATTGATGATGGTGAACACACATGCAAAGTTTCAATCACATCCAATGAGTGTTTACAAAGATATCTTAAACTTAAACGCAAAAGTTTAACCTGGGTGTCTACAGATGACGAAGATGCCGACACTGGGGTCACAGCAATAGCTCTCCTTGGACTTTTAAACCAAGTTCAAATTCTCATTAATATACAACTGTGTGGTACAATTGCCCAATCATAGAGAATGTTTGTATAAATGAGAATGGGCTGGCCACATTGTTTTATCCATCGCTTCTTATCCAATTCTTAAAATAAACCTTTTCAACTATTTACTTATTTTCATTCTACATTTAACGTGGTCCCGTGATAATTTCAAAACTCAACAACATGTGACCATAACATTTATCTGTATGATTAACATGCACAGTTACTTAAGTATATATACATATATAGATATTATAGCAAGAAAACATGATTTAAATTTAAACTCAACTGAAACACTATTTAAACTTCAGTTACAAAGATGACTGAAATCAGAGAAGAACATTTTTATGAATTAACGCCGAAATTGAGAAAAAATACAGGAAATACTAAAAAAGCATTTCAGCTTCCCTACCTTTTTAGGAGATAGTGTAGATTGAGAAAATACTATGTTAACTTTTGATAGGGTTGAGCTTAAAATGTTTTTCTTACATATGAATAAGCCTCCAAATGATTTACAGATCCAACGCCTTCCACATAAGTCTTTAGAAAGCATATATCAATCCTTTATAACATCAAGGTGCAATATCTATATAGCTCATGAAGGTACCTTGATGCTCTTACAGATCAAATTATATTCTAAAACACATAAGAAATAAAATCTGCCATATCTGGTACATGTATGATAATCTGAGAGCCATTGATGGAGATCCACACGTGTATTTATCGGTTCATCATCCTTGTACCGAGACCGAGTAATACAGTTGCAACGAACACCAGGCACGAGGACACGACGCACAATGCAAAACTCCATGAGAGCTCATATGAAAAGAGATTTCCCCTGACAGTGATACTGGTCACGTTTGATGCATATATAATTATTCCGATAATGCCAAATAAACCTGAATGAAAAGAGAATGTATAAAATAATCAAAATAATTAAAATAACATATTCAAAACTATTATAAATAACTTTGATACTGTATTTGTGTGATTATATATTATACAAGCAGAGATGTGGAAATATTGATGAAGTTTACATTAATCAAGTTAAACTAATGTACATTGAACCATAGTAAGTCACATATTTATAAGTTGCACAGATCCTACCAAAACCATGAAGGTTACTTATAAAAGTTCAGAAAATGTTTCTTAACTTCCTTCTTGAACCTGAAATGACTTTTAAATGTTTGAACTTTCTCAGGAACAGCATTCAATATGACTATATTATTGTAGTAAAAAAGGTTATTGAAGACACATTGTTGACTTTGGTAAACATAACAATTGAAGTTACTACCCTGTGTCCTAAAAGAACATCTGACCGCTTTGTGAAGTGCTCCAAAATATATGATGGACACTTAGTTTTGTCATAATATATTTGATTCACATGATTTGTTTATACTTGTTTGACTCAATATGCCAAGTTTATGAAAGTAACTTGGTGGGACACTCAAAATGAAATTAAAGCCATTCTTAAAAAAAATATTTGTTTGCCATGATCTACCTACTCACTCACAATTGCAGCAAACATCTTTATTGCCTTTCAAAGCATTAATTTTTTTTCATGATTTCTGTCCATTTTTGTTCAAGATGACTATGCAAAATCAAAATCTGGCGACAAAAAACAATTAGCTACCTACCTCACATAAAAAATGCTGAGTCGGAGCTCAGCAAACAAATATTTTTAAGGATGGCCTGACTAAGTTTTAGGGACTGTAAATGAGTTAACATTATTATGGAGAAACATTTATATTAAAGAATTTATGCATCGTACTGGATCATTTTCCGACACTGGTCTGTTGTTTTGAAATGTTGATATGATTATGTATTAATAATTATGAATAAAATATTGATTAAATTTAAAATTGGGTTACTTTCTAAGGACAATTAGTTGAAACTAATTTATTTAGCACATTATTTGAGTTTAAGTAAAATAACAGGCTTCAGTATTTTCATGAAACCAGGGACAGAACTTATATGGTTTGGTCACGGGTTCATTTCCTGGTTAGAAGCAGGACCGAGTGCTGCTTTTAAGAGAACATCAGGCAGAGTCTGGGATTAAACAAGTGACTTTTAGTGTGAATGGCCCACACTCTGTTAGTTGAAGACTTATTTATTTTACTGCGATTGTAAAACAAAAAGCTATTACAACTTATATAAATCATGCTCAAAGTCTCCTTAGGAAGAAACAGTACTAAGCATATGCAAAAAAAGGATCTTGATCAAGGACACCACCCATAGCTGTGCAGGAGGATTGAACCCATGACTCTCTGAACATTGGACCTATGTTCTACCACTTCGTCGAATGCACCAACACTCTATTCACTGCACTAGTTTCCTGCCTAAGGTACAACTGAAGTATCGGTTAATAATTTTGGTCATAAACCACCAAATATTCTTCCTCCCATTTCTCCTAAGATCAAAACAATGTAAAGGAGAGAAGACGTGGCCTCCCTATAAAAAGATGTGTTATATTTATACCTGCAAGAAATCCTGTCCCCAGACAGGAGATAGTGAGTACCAGATAGTATTTCTGGATCTTCAGGAAACTCCATATGCCAGTAATTATAATACATGCCACGCCCATCACCAGCGCCAAGATCTCCATCGCTCGTGTTGCAACAATATAATCTATAATAAACACATCATAAGATAGTTTACATGGTTTTTATGACAAATCAATTTTTACAATATATAGTTTACTCTCTTAAAACATGTTTTTATGACAATTTTTCAACTTTTGTCAATAAAACATAAGCATTAACAATCATGTCAGCAACAACAAATCACACCAAAAACCATTCAAACGACTCTATTCACAAATTATGATTTTTGTCATTTTCTCTTACATAAGAGCACCCAGGAGATCCGAAAGTTTTTAGGCTTTTGCTTATTCATATCTGACAATTATACAATGCACAATAGTATTATTGTAATTGAAACAAATGAATATGGGACATATTAAAGTTTAGCATGATATGCCAACGATTAAAAAAATAAGGCGCTATTCAAGCACAACAGTTCGATATGTTGGGGCAAAGTGATGACGTAGTCACCAAAAACTGATGTCAATATTATAAACAGGTGCTTTTGTATCACATTTACCAAGTCACTCCTTCTCAAAATAATCTCCGTGATCTATACATTTTTGCCACAATTAACACCAATTTGAGTGAACATGTTAACAAAATCCTAAAATGGTATACTGGACACAACAATCTGTAAAGCACGTTTTAATTTCAATATGTCTTTAAACTGACTTCTCTTTTTATTTAATTATATGACTGATTTCCAGCCATCTCAAAAACATTGATTTTTATGACATTTAAATATAACCTAACATGGAGCAGAACATTATGGAACTGTGGTATTCCACAAGCTAATCCAGTTTCAAGTGCCCACAACATCATACTATTTCAAACAAAATGGCATACCGTAACATCATTATATCAACGTCATTTTGATATGCTCATAATTGGTGCCATTTTCTTAAAAAATGAAAACAAGCATATGATACAGCACACCTTGACATACTAGTATTTGATTTAAAAATAAAAGCCGTTCTGGCAATGCTACGCTTGTTTGAATAGTAGATAAATGTCAACTGTTAACGGATGCTCGACGATGAACAAAATACGATCACAAAAGGTCCATAGCGACTCAGGTGACCTAAAAATGGAGGTAAATACCGGTAGGCATTTTTTCTTTTCTAATTTTTATTTCATCGAGAAAATATCATAATTCTGAACAATTATAAGCAAATTGATTTTATCAATTTGCCTTTCTGTTCTATATAAAAAATAAATATGATAGAAAATCAATAAGGAACAATACAAATATAATTTTCTTTACACATTATGCAGATTTGTTTCGCATTTAAGGTAAAAAAAGAAAGACGTTTTTTTAAATATATATACATACCATGAACGACTGCATGATCTGTGCAGTCAAACAAATCCAAACTAACCAGATTGCATTGTATCCATAATCCATAATGGTTGTTCGCCTGATCTTTAACCAAACTGTTGTCCAGGTAGACAGTGTGCCAATATGGGGTGGCCACTCCAATAATGTGTAGAATACCTGTAAAAGATTAATGAATAAATGAATAGGGTTTTACAGCGTACCAAAACATTATAGGTTATTCGACACCAACAGGAAGGAAGATTCCAGGTTCACTCTACATGTACAAAAAACAACAAATTAACATACAGATTAATAGATACATCAACAAATGAATATGCAGAATGAACCTAGAACCTTGATACCTGCAGAACTGCAGAGTTTAAGCAAATTCTATTGCATTACTCAAATTGTCGCTTCTTAAAACATGCATGAGCCACAGTGATCATATTCTTGCCATCACTCATATGGCTCCCTGGAACCCCACAGGGGTTGGTAATTTAACCACAATAACGAACATGACAAAAAATGATAAAATGAAATGACATTTATTTGGAGGATTCCTACCCCTCAGCACTGCAGAAATCGACAGTGATTCTATTCTAAGCCGGAACCACATGGGCTTGTTAAAGATTAATTCATTGATTAAATATTAAGTGTCATTTTTATGTCACTGAGGGCTAACAAACAATCAGGTACAGTAACCTAACCATTGTTTCATGGAATCCTGGAAGGTTGACCAGTACTTAAGTATACTCATTTTCGCAAGTAACTGAAAACTTTCCCACTTGAATAAGTGATGACACACAAGTGGCAATGAGATGCAATGCCATATATCAATCATCATAGATATTATGGCTGGACAGGGATCTGAACTAATGATCCTTGGATTGATAGTCAGGCGTGCTAACAACTGAGCTAACTGGGCCCAGCACCAGTCAGAGACAATTATCATAAAATTGTCAGACAATTGTCTGATCTAGACTATAACAAAAACAACAAATAAAATTTATGTTAGCTCGGAGGCCCTCCGTGGCTGAATGGCCCAAGGCGCCTCAAGATTATTTATCATCACCGCTGATGTTGTAGTTGTCAACTCTGTTTGTCCAAAAACTTGGGTTACTTGTGGAAAAACAAGTGTGAATTTACACTGATTCCTTCAGAGGTCTTCTTTCACAAATAAAGCTGAAAATGAGCTGGGGATCAAACCCGCATCATTAATGTGGATGGCCAACACTGAAATACTGTGATCAAATTTTGTTAAAACCAACTCATTGTTTACTAAGAAGTTTTAGATACCAATAGCTCTCTACCTGTAATCAAGGACTTCTATAGAAAAGGATAGGAAACTTGCATATCTCTACAGACTAAATGTTGATAAAAATGCGAGAAGTATTAACTATGTAGTAAATTCAGCATTCAAAATCCACATGCAGCTTCTTTCTTGTACATTAAATTGCAAGTTATGTTACCTTAATTGATTCATGTTTTCTTTTTGCAAAAATACCTTATATATAAATTTTAAAACATTGCAGTTCGAGGTAAATAAATGTTGACCTTGCTGTAAGAAAGAAAAGTTATAGTGTTCGAATTAACTCATTGTATATATACGTACCTCCAAAAATTAGAATGGCTAGTGCAATAAGAGTGGGAATTGGAATGCCTTTATACATCCAACCCATGGTTACGATTTCAGGATTTCACGAGACAGAATGTGCAGTAATTCCAGAAATATCTGTTAATGTAACATAAACAGGATAATATAAATACAAATTTATGCATGAAAATTACTTGTGTACGTATATGATTAATCCAGACAGAGTTAAAATGGAACATTTTTTTTTACAGTCAGACACTTTATTTGCATTTACATAATATATCCTATTGGCTTCAATATAGAACTAGATGTTCTTAAGACAATTCTGATACCATCCATCCATCACCCGTGGAAAATTACGCCAGCTCCGCGGCATTTTATTTAAACAGAAGAGAGCAAAATACAGCTAATGTTAACAACGTCTTATCAAAAGGCGTTTGCATGAAACTAGCGTTGTGAAGGAACTGATGCTATGGTTGCATCGTGTTTTGGTAGAAACAACGCAAAGCTAGCGTAATATCCCATGGGTGATAAATGGAGAGTATCGGAATGGATTGCATGTTGGTATTCGCTAATGAGGTAACATATGCAATGAAGATATTTGCAAGACTTGTTTACATATGCGCTTGGAGACCATTCCGTCAATTTGTTTTACAAAGCTATCATGTGATATATGCACAACTGTCTCCCCAAGTAACTGATCACTTTCTCTTTTGAATCAATGGTGAGAAGCGAATGACAACGAGATATCAATGTTTATCATTCATCACAGATATTGTGTCTAGGGGTTGCATTTAAACTGATGACCCCTGGATTGAAAGCCAGACCTACTGAGCCAACCAGATCAAACAGTATCGTCTTATATTGCTTTTATATTTACAGGCAGGCCCACAATAAATCATTCTATTGTACAGAAAAGAAACCAAGTAACATGACATTGGCTGAGCAAACAGAACTTTCCATGAACTACTACAGTATGGAACAACCTGCCTTCCAATGTTGCAGAAGCCCCTGACTTGGTATCCTTCAAGCAGGGGCTGTCAACACTCCCATTCTAGCCTGTAGTGGACCAGCAATAAGAAGCTTCTTGTGATTCCCATTGCTGTACCCACAGTTACCGGAGAGGACTAGGTTGAAGAGGTGAAGAGACCTTTTAACTATCCAACCTCTTCTTACTGTCTATCCTTTCATTATTTTCTTTTGACCTAGCACCACCTGTTGTGTAATACTGTGAAATCATTTATTTTCGTGGGTATTAAATTTCGTGGTTTCCACTTCAAAGACATATTCGTGGGGTCTTAAATTCGTTGAAACCAAATTCAAAAAAAAAAAAAAATCAAAAAAATGAAGTTTACACTTTCGGCATCGCATAGTGCGTTCCAGTTATTAACCTCTGCTGTAATGCACACATCGCTCGTCAGGGTTTATCGCACCCTGCTGTGCCAATAAGAGTTGAAACATGCCAGTTAGTACCCTAATATACAAGTATGATATTGAACTAATTGTTATGGAAACCAGAGGAGAGGAAAGGAGAAGTACAAGATCTAATCCAGAAAGGGTTTCAGAAGTCAGGCCTGCAGTAAATAACAACAGTAAGTGCCAAATCACGTGACTGTGATAATGAACAGTAAATGAATGTGCTACGACTTTTAAGAGATTTGTTTGTTTTATTAAAAATGATCATAAAGAGAAACAATATAAACTTGTGTTTTAGTTTTCTTTGTACGCGCGCATACTGTCCCTTTACAATGTTTTACACTTTTTTACAATGTTTACCGTAGGTGTATACGTCACATTGTTTGAAACTGTTTCAACTCAATAGCAATTATTTACAAGGTGACAGTCTATTTTTAGTACCTCTGATATTTGACTGAAGTATACACGCGCAGTGGGGTAAATTACAACACACCTCGCTGCACACACACACACACATGTCTATCAGCGGATGGACGTAGAATTAAAGATGATATGAGTATAAAAAATCTTACACTGTTTACAAAAGTATCAATGTAAATAGTGATGTGATATGACGAAAGAAAATATATAAAATAAAGGATGGATTGTTTACCACAATGCGATGCACCTAGGCATATGAACACAGAGGTAATTTATATGTTGACAACATTACATAGCGTAAACTAAGTTCGTGGGTATTTGATTTCGTTGTAGGGATATGAACACAGAGGTAATTTATATGTTGACAACATTACATAGCGTAAACTAAGTTCGTGGGTATTTGATTTCGTTGTCTAGGCTCCCCATGAAATCCACGAAAATTTGTACCCAACGAAAATTAATTATTTCACAGTAGTCAAGTGTGACTATGTCAATGTTTGAACTGTGACTTAATAACATTAATAATGTGGATATATTACTGGTATGATGTAGATAAAAACCTTTTCGAAAAGCTTGCAAAATGTCAAGACTTTGTAAAAAACCCAACCTGCCCAGTGTAGCCGGAATGCAATCGTAAGTGATCAAATTGTAAAATTGGTTTCGTTTTGTATCTAACAGGAAATGAAAAACTATCTATGGCATTTAGATCTATGGTCCGACTGCAGATCAGATATCCAAATAACAAAAAACAGGTGTCCATCCACCCCTTATTTAATCCACCGTCGACGCCCACGGGTGTCAATTCCGATACTCTCTATACATCACCCATGGGAAATTACACTAGCTTTGTTTTGTTTTATTTGAACTGAACAGAACAAAATACAGCTAACGTTAACAGCGTCTTATCAAAACGGCGTTTCCATGAAATTAGTGTTGCGATAGAAATCGTAAAGGAACCAATCATATCGTTGCATCGTGGCTTGGTAAAAATTACGCAAAACTAGTGTAATATCACATGGGTGATAAATGGAGAGTATTAGAATTGATTTAGCGTGGGTATCTGACGATGTGTTTAATCAGGCTACATTGGGATCGCCGCGACTAGGTAAGCTAAAAACAGCAAAATAAATGCGTTAAAAGTAGGCTACAATACATTTAAAAATAAAATGTTCGGAAAGAAGTATTTCAAATGGAATAAAATACCGTAAACGATTCGAGATAAATATTCAAAATCACCTGTGTAGAAAAAATACCTGTATTTTTAAATGACCCGCCTGTAAGATCTCTGATAACTGAGGATATTTTGTCGGATATCTAAATCAATGGGGCGACGCCTTCGTTCTTTTAATTGAATCGATTCCACTGATATGGTTACTAGATTTGAAATGCCCTCATTAATCCGTTAATATCTGAATATGTGTCATCTTTTGCAGGTGAGGTTGACAAACAGAATGTTTCCCCGCAATACTCTATTTACATTATAAAGAATCAATGAATCGTGACGATGGCCGAAAACCAGTTAAATGCACCCATTGAAGTTCCGCCGGTGCTTTAATCTTGATCACATGCGACGCTTGCTTTTCTAAAAGATCTAAGAACCCACCAATCAAGCAGATGCAACTCATATCAATCCCAACCTGACCACCTCGGCCTTTATGTTACGCAATAGACTGTATTATACGGAGGATACGGAAATACCCGATGTTTCACGACTGATATCA